>OZ035998.1:1082500-1150000 GCA_964035015.1 Corallium rubrum
AAATTTCCTACAAACTCACGACTATAAGTCACCAAGTTTTCGTATACTCGACACTTTTTATCAGTCAAACAACTTAAAATCAATCTTTGTGTAAATTTAAAAAACCCGACTATTTTTTTATCTTCAGTGTGGTCGAGTTGTCTTATTGGCACTCTATTTGGTTGTTTACTGTCAAATATGCTATTTAAAAAAAATAATAATAGAAAATGTTTTGTATATCTGTGCGGCTGTGCCTGATGGCTGATGCAAAGTTTGCATTGCAAACACGAGAGAGAAAGTTTGGAAGAATTTGAAAGTTTTATATGAATCTAAGCTGCAAGTGAAGGTTTACATAAGTACAGGTAAACATAGATGTTATCTGTATGAGTAAGTTGGTCACATGCAGAGGTTGGATCAAGCTGATTGGTACCCCAGGTGAGGTGGGGAAAACATCAGAGCTTCTAGTTGTTGAATTGGTTGAGAATCTCACTTCCATGCTTGAATTGGTTTAGAATTTGAACCTCACTTGTAATTTAAAGCATGTCAAACCGGTTTTGGAAAACTAAGGGCTGGTTCCAGTGTGTAGACTGATTTTGCCAAACTGGTTTAACAATTACCCAATCACAAGCAAGGTTCAAGTTCTGAACCAATTCAAGCATGGAAGTGAGATTCTCAACTGATTCGACCAGAGCCAAAGGCTCTTTCTTTCCACGTCACCTCCTCCTCACCTCTCTTCAAGAGCCTGTGGAACCAGAGTAGCTGATTGGGTATAAAAGATCACTGATTTAGATGTGTGTGAATAAAAGGAGGAAGGAAGACATGTGAGCAGGTTGTGACAGTGGATTTAGGGAGGATACAAGTTTATATTAATATGATTATACAGTAGTTGAGAAATAGAAAACAGCTACAGGTCTGTGTTTATATAGCTTGATGCAAACATGGGAGTGAGTTGGGAGAATTTGAAAGTTTATGTGAACCTGAGCTGTAAGTGAGTACATAAGCACTTTCAAATTCTCCTAAATGTACTTGGGTGTGAATCAAGTTATATAAACACAGGGCATCCATTTTCTATTTCTTTTATAAAATAAGACTATTAAAAGAAATGTTCTGTGATGTCACAGTCATGTTTGCGTAGCCTGATAAAAACACGATAACTGACCAATCACAATGTGTGTAACACACAACCTATTTTATAGAAACAAATAACATTAAATAAATGGATTATTAGATTTTGCAGCATAAACCCTCCACAGTTTTTAGTTCCCTGTTTAGAGGGTGGAAAAACAATTGTAAAGTTATTTTACAGTTTTTTATTTGGTTGTTTTGTTTCCGAGATATATCTCTTTGAACATTGGCAACAAGTCCTATTCGCTTGGCTGGAAAGTTCTGCAAATGCTATATGGTCAATATTGGGACTGGTAACTACTGGTGTGACATTTCCTCATTAATTCCATTGTACGTACATGTATCTCGAAAACAAAACAAAACAACCAAACCAAAAACTGTAAAATAACTTTACAACTGTTTTTCCACCCTCTAAACAGGGAACTAAAAACTATGGAGGGTTTATATGCATTTTAATATTGATACAGATGCTATGGGTGACTTTGTAGTTGCAGAATATATCAATCAAATTTCTTAAACAATTATTCTATCCGTGAAAGTATTACTGGTAGTTATTAAACATTGTCAATATACATAATGTCATTGCTGATTATAATAATATATTTCTATTTCAATTGGTTTTTGTAGACTAAGGGAACCTCGAGTTTTGGCAAACGCCATAACAAAAGCCACACTTTGTGTGTGCGCTGTGGACGTACTTCATTCCACATCCAAAAAAAGCGTTGTTCCCAGTGTGCATATCCCAAACCAAGAATGAGAAAATGTGAGTACTCATTGTAGAAATTTTGCATAATTTGTTGCACTGGTATACTGTGTGGAAATATTTAATGTGCATCAGCATGTTATCAGAAAAGCAGAAAAGTTGTATGGCATGGATTGATCATTGATTGGTTATGTGATGGGTTAGTTAATAAAAAACATTCTGTGTCAATGTGATAGCTGTATTGAAGCCTTGTGCAATGCAAGGATTTGACAGATTCTAATAAAATCTATACAGTACACTGACAGGTATAATAATAACAGTAATCTATACTATAAAATCTATACTGATCAGCAAGGATTCTACTGCAACTATCCCAACTTCACTAACTTCTGACTGATAACTTCACTATTTTAAGTCAAGTTATTGCATTATCTAAATTATGAGTTTTTTAAGTTATGATTTATCTTTACATCTGCAATATGTCAGATTGGAACTCTGCAATGTGTCATTAAGAACCATTGAACTAAAACAGTCTTCTAACTTGCAATTATTTTAACCTAAATATATCTTTTATGTACAAATACATGTTGTATTTATGGATTACAGTCAAAACCTGCCATTCACTGCTGTGCGACTCCTTGGCAAGTTGCCAAAAAATTCATTTCAAATGTCAAACTTCACACATTGTTTAAAGTTCTGCTCAAATCAGAGCAATTGACAGTACCGAAAAAAAAAAAATATATATATATGTATATATATATATATATTTGTGAAATTCATTACTAATTCATGAGTTTTGCAGCCAATCCAATTTCAGAAATTACATCACATGTTACCCCTGTAAACCCCATACAAACTAAAACCAATGATGCTAATTAGTTACAACCACTAGTGGATGTATACTCTTCTGATGCAACCACTAGTGCTTGTAACTAATTAGCATCTCAATATCCCAAAGGGATTTTACTATTTATTCATTTCACAAGTTGTTTACAACACTCGCGTCCTTGTTGTATTAAATATACAATCACGAGCCTTCGGCTCGTGATTGTATATTCAATACAACACGGCCGCTCGTGTTGTAAACATTACATATATATATATATATTATATATATATATATATATGTATATATATATATAGATATATATATATATATATATATATATATATATATATATATATATATATATATATATATATATATATATAAATAAATCACTTCGGTGAGCTAAGCCTCCTGAATAAATATAAGTAAGTACAAGTAAGGCCGGCGCTAAACGTCGCACAATAGATGAATTTAATTCAGACAATGGTCCGTGGTCAGACGGATAATACGACAATGCGTGTTCAAGTTGCACGACAAATTATCGTTGCGTCAAATTAAATCTTTCTCTTCTGTGACAATCGGGTCCAAGTAAAAACAGTTAAGTTTGACTGAAATTCGACGTTTAACTCGGCGTCGCATTACTGATGAAATTCATTCGGATTAAATTCATCTGAATTCAATTCGCCCATTGTGCGCAGGCCTTGGCTTATAACCCTAAATTAAACGCAAGATACTGTATCTTGGATTCATATGTCTGTGCCCTAGTCTACTGTTACTATGCCCACTGGCAGTAGAACATATTATTAAAATGTCTCTACATCCTCTCAACGTTACATGCACCATTCTGATAATTTTTTAATTGCATTTTTTTAGACAATTGGAGCATCAAAGCACAGCGCCGACGTACAACTGGCACAGGAAGAATGAAGCACTTGAAACTTGTTCAGAGGAAGTTTAAAAATGGTTTCAGAGAAGGTGTGCAAGCCAAGTCGAAGAAAACTCGTAATGCTGCTCCAACCTCAAGCTAAAAACAACTTAACAAAATTTCTTTGAAGGAAATAAAATAAAAACTGCAAATTTAGAAATTGTTTTTTTAATAAATTTCTTGGGTAGTGAGACGTGGGACTTTCCTCCCGGAGGGTTGTGGTTAGATTTAGGGCCACCAGGGGGGTTGTGGTTAGATTTAGGCCCACCGTGGGGTTGTGGTTAGATTTAGGGTTACTGGGGGGTTGTGGTTAGGTTTAGGGTCGGGTTTCAATTTCTTTTATACTCAGCTGGGGTTATCCTGAATTCTGGACCATTTCACAACAGGGACGTAGACAGAGGGGGAGCGGTCGCCCCCCCCCCCCCCCCTTGCATGATGAAATTTGTTTTGAACTCGTGCAGTCGTACTCAGATGCACAGGTGATTTACCCAGCGGTTATTGACTGGATCTCAGTCGCTCTTCTGATGCTAGTGACTAATAATATGAAATGGTACCTTCCTAGCTTGGTTCCTAATTCAGACCGTTCATACGATGCCGGTACGAAATGAAACCGTAACGAAATCGTTAACGGATACCGTGATGATTTGATACCGGCACGATTTCGTACCGGCATCGTGTGAATGGGGTCCCAGTCTACGTGCTTGTTTATGTATACCCTGGGGCCAGGTCGACCTCACATCCAAAATTAAGGATTATCCTTAATTCTCAACTCGCCTAGAAGTAATATATCAACACGAGAAAACATGATGAAAGCACGAGGCCGAAGGCCGAGTGGTTTTACATAAGACCCTGGGTACGAGGTTGGTCTGATGAAACATGCATGATAAACGCGTTGTTGATATGGCATCTCAATCGAGCGATTTCAATTACAAAATACAATTAAAATAAACCCTCAAGAGATTTATTCTTGAGTGTGTGTAAAATTTATTCATACAGCAACTTGTTTATTTTGCATAGATAATTAAGATCTCAAGAATTAGATGAACACTGGTTTTCATCTAATATCTTCGGCTTTCCTGGCGTATCCAACGTCAATCAGGTGATTGAATGGACTATTGTAATTGGCTGATTATCTCATGAAGTATTAATGAGTTTGAGATTTAAGGATAATCCTTAATTTTAAATGAAAACTCATCCCCCATACCCTAACCACAACCCCCCGGTAACCCTAAACCTAACCAAAACCCCCCGGACCCTAAACCTAGTCACAACCCTCCAGAACACCTTTCAAACCCCGACCACAACACCCCTCTAGGATTTTTAGCTTTATGTGTTCAAGTTTAACATCCCGCTTGTGGGACAGATAAATTAAGGCCATGTCTTAATTGTAGCCCTATTTTAAAATTAAGGCCATGTCTTAATTCGAGCCCTATTTTAAAATTAAGGCCATGTCTTAATTCGAGCCCTATTTTACAATTAAGATATACACTTAATTTTGGTAAGAGATCGTGTTGCCTGGGGCCCAGGCCATGTTTAACTTATTCCTGTCTGGGGGCTTCCCCAGAGGTGAATAAAATCGTCTGGCGTTAGCCAGAATAAAATACTAAAGACCAATTCGGACAAGAAAGAGTTAATAGCGTCCTGATTCTATAGAGCGTTATCGCTCACGTGATCGGTGGCCCATTGGGGTGGTGAAACAATACGAAATATTTGAATAAGAAAGAGCTAATTCCCATACCGTACACCAATATGGCTGACATTTCATTATTTTGGTACACCAATAATTGGCCGCCGTGACGTCAGATGAAAACGCTCTATAGCGTCCATCTTGTTTGGTTAATATTTGATAGTATGCGGACGAAACGGGCTGGATCGAAGTGACTTCAAACTTTCAGAATTGTGTATAATCTTCTCCCCAAATGCAGGAAATGCCATTTTAGAGGCTCTAGCTTTCAACAGTTTCCGGGGGAGCCATACCCCCGGAACCCAAGAAGTTTCGCTCCTCCCCTTTCAAAATCCTGGTTACATACGTCCTGGGAACGAGGTTGCATACGTCACAATCATGATAATCCAGGATTGTAGATGAGAGGACATGCTGCACTTGCCCCACGAATGACCTGGACGTTATCGTTCCAGTTACATTTTAAATTACATTGGGTTCACTGCTATAGCTTTGTACAAATGTCCAAAAAGGCCCTGGGAACGAGGTTGCAAATGTCCAGTGCATTCATTCGTAAGTCAATCCATTCAATCGCATCAGTCAGGAGAAAAATCGCAGCAAAAATCGCTTGTGTAATTAACGAGCCTTCCCGACCCCCCCAAAAAATCCTAACCAGGAATTGAGGAATTGCTGCATATTAACAAGTGGTGGTGACGTCAAATTCGCCATGTCAGGGGCGTAGAACGGGGGGAAACAGAGCATGTGCCCCCCCCCCCCCCCCCACTTTGTCATGAAGTGCCCTTTTTATGAAAACAACATCAAGTGTCCTTTTGAAGTCTTTGCCCCTCCGACATCAACTTGCTTCCTACGCCAGAGACTGCGCCATGTTTACACCAAAGAATGCATGGTATAATCCTTTTGTTTATTTTGCTACCCAGCTGGGAATACGTGCAGGAACTCAGTACAACAGTAATTGCCTTCACCCAGGGAGGGGTCGCACAGGCGTAAAGTCAGAACAAACCTACACCACTCATCAACAAAACAAAGTGCTCACAATTTGTAAAGCCTGTTTCATTTTACTTAAACAATCATATACATATGGGTCAGGCTAATAAAAACTTCAATATGAATATATCTAATTATACTATACAGTTATAAATATGTTAATAATTTAACAAATGTAGCATTAACTTTCATCTTGGAACGCTATATAAATACTTGTATGTCTCAAAATAAGGAAATTGAGCGTCTCACAGCCGTCACAAGGTTAAGGAGTAAAATCCCGTATAGAAATTAAGAAACTTGTCTTTGTAAAGGAACTCAAAAAGAATAGTATCCATGCAAGTGATCTTGTAGATCTTTTATATCTTCTGTGGTGTGTTAGGAAGTAGAAAGAAAATCTAAAAAGTGGCGCTCTCTGAAATCTCAGCAGTTCACCATTCACTTTACGATTCTCTATATACTGAAAAAAGCAATTTCCATCACAATTCATAACTATCCAAGACTGTAACTTTGTGGCATGCAGTACTGGAGAGAGAACGAAGTGAGCTAGCGAAACAGATCTGTAAGTATGAAACAGAGAACGTAGG
Source organism: Corallium rubrum (assembly GCA_964035015.1). Taxonomy (NCBI): domain Eukaryota; kingdom Metazoa; phylum Cnidaria; class Anthozoa; order Scleralcyonacea; family Coralliidae; genus Corallium; species Corallium rubrum. Next base: position 1,089,311 of record OZ035998.1, read on the forward strand.
AGTCTAACGCTTCGAGCGAAGGCCCTTCGTCAGAGAGAAACGTGACGAAGGGCCTTCGCTCGAAACGTTAGACTCCTTACTATATTTCGATTATTGTTTCAACATGCACTGCTTACGCAGCGCGGTACTTTTAGATCTGCAAGTATGGTGTTTTCACGAAGTACAGTATGTGTGTGAAAATATGCAAGCAAGTATGAGAAGTTCTGAACTTCATGTGTTTTGAGGCGATACGGATAGTCTTTGTGGCAGCTAGGGTGTTTCAAGTTTATTCTGCGTCAGTTCACTTGCAGCAAATTCTCGTAAAAACTGGATGCTTCAATAATTCCAAAGCTGGAGATCTCTCCTGTGGGTTGGTGTCCAAACACCTTAGTATAAGGTCTCTAAAAGCTGGGTTAAGACCATCAGGCACTTCAGGTGGAGAAATTGAACAAGCAATCTAAAATAACACAAAGTACACAAAACATGATCATTAAAGAAATACCTAATGGTTTTCCGTGTTTGGATATTGTGATCCAAACCCGCGGGATCTTACAAGACTTAAGAAAAGCGTAATAAAAACACGGAGCCACTAGCAGAGTGTTATTTTTCGCTTTACGAAAGTCCAGTAAAGGCTCGTTTATACACATGCCACTTTTGCTGCGATTTTTTTCACTCTTGGTGCATGCGATTGAATGGATAACTCATGAAAGTATTGAAGCTTATAGTTTAGCACCAAAAGTTCAGTACATTCGTATAAGTCAATCCACTGTGTCAGAAGGAGATACATCGCAGTAAATATCGCCTGTGTAAACAAGCCTTAAAGGGCCATAAGATGGAAAATCTTCTATTCAATTTTGATTTTATCTAGAAATGCTTTCCGTATGAAGAAACAGAGCGTGCTTATTAAATCAATATCTCATCATGTTCCTGAGATATTCAGGTTTTGTAACATGCAAATGAGATGCCTTATGATGTCATCTATACTCCACACACACCAGAGAAACTTCCCCAAATGAGGACTATATCAAGCAATAACGTACATTGCAAGGTACCATTCGTATTAGAACAGCTTCAAAGTTTCAGTACAATCTACCTATTATATATACCTATCTATGTAATATATAAGTAATATTGGGCATTTCACTCGATTACATAGCATGTTCTAGGGATTTTTGGTAAAGAAAAATTCGAGTGTAGAATATATACATTTTGAGACCAAACCGGAACCAGTTGCGAAAAATGAAACTACACAGGCCTTCCGGCAGGAATTGAACCCACGACCTTGCGATTCTAGTGCAATGCTCTGACCACTGAGCCACGGAGGCCGTTGCCGAGAGCTTGATCGCGAGTTCTGTATACATTAAAGTGGTAATGCCAGGAGAGAACTGGGTTTATTAGAAGTAATATTGGGCATTTCACTCGATTACATAGCATGTTCTAGGGATTTTTGGTGAAGGAAAATTCGAGTGTAGAATATATACATTTAGATACATATATACATGTAATATATACTTGGTCAGCGGTCACTCATATATAATATGTGGGGATTATCTCAGCGTTCATCAGAGTCTTGTCGACGTGGTCTGAGCTTGACTGGTTTTGCGCGCGCTGTTCATTTGACTCTCAATCAATTTTTAATAACCTTCGGCTGTTAACATTTAATGATATATGTAAACTACAAACTGGTCAGTTCATGTATCCTTATAAAAATAATCTTTTGCCAAATAATTTTCGATCTATGTTTGTTTTAAACAGTCAAGTGCACATCTACAATACAAGGAGAGCTAATAAATTCTATGTAGCTCCGTCTAGAACCAAACTTAGACAATTTGCTATTAAGTATCAAGGACCAATCGTTTTCAACTCTCTTAATGATGAAATTGTAAATAGTTCTTTGTTCACTTCCTTTTCAAGAAAACTAAAAAATCACCTCTGTTCCCTTTATATAAGTTAATAGTATTCTCCAAATACTTAATTTGTTATTTGGTGGATACTATAATTGTATTAAAGTATTGCGCCATCTTTTTGATTAATTCATTACTTGGGCTACCTATGGTAGAGCGAGTCTAGGTTTCGGCTCCGTTTTTCGTTTTGTCCATGTTTCGAAATGGCAATCATTACGTCATCCCGTCAGGCTTTGCGAAACTGATGCGTGCTAAAATGCTAATCTTCATGCTTTCTTCCTTCGCTTTCCTGATGTCCTTGAAGCTGTTCACTGAAATATACTTAATTGTTGATCAGTAATGTCGCTGGCAAGTATCCTGATGTTATATCGCTCACAATTGCACACACCGATTGCGGTAGACGGGCCGTAGACCTACACTATAAAGGGCTTGTTTATACGGAGGCGAGCCGGACTAGATCGTGCGTTTGTTACTGTTTAATTTTCATCTTGCGTTTATATGAGAACCGAGGCAGCCCGCCTAGCCGAGATCTCGCTTTGTGCAACTGGGATTTCGGTTATTAGACCGGTCTAGCTCACCTAATTTACAACGGCGTTGTTTACACAAGCAAAAGCTTCATGCATTGATGTACTTCATATAAGATCCACTATAGAAGACCTCGTTGGGTTTGTCAAAAATTTTGCATTGTTTCGCATGGCAGGTTTTCTATATGTGCAACGGCTACGCCAAGGTTTCAGAAATCAGTAGCCCAAGTGAACGCCAAAGCAGGCGTCTTGTTATAATAGAAGGAGGATTGATAATCTTAATAAGCCTTTTGGTTTCTCATCATTCCTTCTTGCCGCTAGTATATAATTAATATAACTTAAGATGCAATATATATATATATATATATATATATATATATATATATATATATATATATATATATATATATATATATATATGTATATATATATACATACATACTACATATTAATTTATTTGTTTACTTTGTTTTTATTGGCTTACATGTGTTCACGTGATTCCCATTGTAGCTCTGCTATAAATACGCGTGACCACATGTGAGTTGTTTACTAATTTCTCCTGACGAAGGGCCTTCGCTCGAAACGTCGGGAAGATTTTTCTGTTTTTCAGGCCAACGTGACTTAACCCTGGTAATATTTTATATATATATATATATATATATATGGGGATAATAGTGGGGATAATAGTGTTTATGAAGTTATCGATAAGAATCGGGTTAATGATGTTTCCTCTCTTATTGGTCGGGAATTAGATGTTATGGTTAAAGATGTAAAGATGGATATATTAGTCTGAAAAATAAGAAGTATCTCTTGAACGCCAGGCCTAGGATAGGAAGATTCTATTTGCTTCCAAAAATTCACAAGAGGTTGGAAAATGTGCCTGGCCGTCCGGTTATATCTAACTGTGGTACAGCTACCGAAAGAATTTCGGCATTTGTTGATTTTTATATCCAACCTTTGGTGGATTGTGTTCCATCAATTATTAAAGATACTAATGATTTTCTTGGGAGGTTAAAAGGGCTTGGTTTTGTTCCTGAAACTGCTCTAATTTGTACTATTGATGTGGTTGGATTATATCCCCACATTCCTCATGATGAAGGCTTGGAAGCACTTAGAAAGGCTATAGAAAAAAGTACTATTCAGATTCCCTCTGAGCATTTGATTAATTTGGCAAAGTTGATATTAGGTAATAATTATTTTGAGTTTGAGGATAAGGTTTATCGACAAAAATTAGGTACCGCAATTGGTACAAAGTTTGCCCCGGCTTTTGCCAATATTTTTATGGCAAATTGGGAAAAAGGTTTTCTTAGTACATGTGTTTATCAGCCGTGGGTGTGGTGGCGGTTTTTGGATGATGTGTTCATGGTGTGGCTTCATGGCAGAGATAAGCTTGATAATTTTTTGGAAGCTTTGAATTCATACCATGAATCAATTAGGTTTACGTGGGAAATTAGTGGCAGTAAATTGGCATTTTTGGATGTTTTGGTATCCTTGAATTATGGTAGTTTTACAACGGATGTATATTATAAACCCACGGATACTCATCAGTACCTCAATTTTAAATCGTGCCATCCCCCTCATGTTAAGAAGGGCATTCCATTTATAGCCAGGCGCTTAGGTTAAGGCGAATTTGCGAGTCAGATGAGGTTTATGAGAGTAGAATTGAGGAATTGAAGGGGTTTCTTCTAAAGAGAGGTTATAAACGGGATTTTATTGATGTCCAAATCAATCGGGTTGGAGGCCTTGATCGTTCTAGCCTTTTAAAGGGAAATAAAAAGAGTTCTAGTAAAAAAGGTGGGGGTAATAGGCGAGCGCTGATTTTGGACTTTCACCCGGCTCTTTTGGATGTCCATGGGGTCCTGCGGGAGTTACAGATTTTAACGGATATGTCGCCTATTCTTAAGAAAATATTGCTAGAAGTTCCAATGTTAAGCTTTAGACGACCAAAGAATCTTAAAGATAATCTAGTAAGAGCGAAAATACAACCTATAGAAGAAAAAGTTAAGGGAATGTTTTGCTGTGGAAAGACAAGATGTCAAGTTTGTATATTTGTTAAATTGGGTTCTACCTTTATGTGTAACGTAGATAAGAAGTCGTTCCACATCAATCATTCCTTTGATTGTGACTCGAGCGGGGTGATTTATTTAATTGAATGCAAAAAATGTAATAAGCAATATGTGGGTAGTACCACACATCATTTAGAAAGCGGTTTAATAATCATAAAAGTTCATTGAGTAGATTTGGTAAGGGCCAGAGGGGGATGTGTGGAGAACATCTTTATGCTCACTTTTGGAAAGAGGGTCATAGGGGTTTGGATGATGTGGTGGTACAGGTTATAGATGTTACAGATGTAAGAGATCCGACTTGTAGAGAAGCTTTTTGGATTGGAAAATTGAACAGCAATATACCGCTGGGACTTAACGCTTTAGAGATTGAATGAATATTTAATTGTATGGTAATCTTACAGTAGGTATAAAGGAACTCTAATTTGCGACTCGAATATTATGATTTGAAGAAGGGGCAGTGCCCCGAAACGTACGTAATGTACAAGAAATAAAGTTATATTTGATGTTTTATTTATATTTATATATATATATATATATATATATATATATATATATATATATATATATATATATATATATATACATATATATATATATTTTATAATATATTTTTATATATATTTAATATATATTTTTAAATATTATATATTTATAATATATTTTTTGTAAAATTAATTATTTGTGGCAATAAACTCAATAAATATCAAAAAATTTGATATTTCAAACTTTGACAAGTGCTAATTTAATGTACCTTGTGTAATATTAGCCAAAATTCAAAATTAGTTGAAATCCATCGCGTTTCATCTTTAAAGTGCCAATGCAGCGAAAATTAAGTTTGTCTAGTTTGAAAGAACATTGAAAATGACAACGTAACATCTTTTGTAGAATTTCGTTTCCTTGCTTCATTCTTGAGATATTCAGGTTTGTTTGATATGTAAATGTAATACTTATGACATCACACTGCATAATGACTTTTTAGAAAAGTATGATTTTCTTTGAGAGTACTTATCGAAAGTACTTAAAGTGTGTCTATGAAATGAAAAATTCGTTGGCATTTTTGTTGTTTTATTGTACAGAGGAGCATGGCAGGAGCACCCACTGAAATTTCAACAGAATCTGATGCGTAGTTTTTGCGCTATAAACTCTCAACGTTTGCCACGGCTAGTCGTCCTTGGCGAAAAATTGGGCTTTCGGAAACAATGCTTATGACGTACGCAGATGGACAACTATGCATAAAAACAATAGATTTCACTATTAATGATCCATCTGCGTACGTCATAAGGCATTGTTACCAAGAAGCCCAAATTTCGCCAAAACAAACTATCCACGGCAAATTTTGAGAGTTGATAACGCAAAAGCTACGCATCAGATTCTCTTGAAATTTTCTGTGAGTGCTCCTGTCATGCTCCACTGTACAATAAAACAACAAAAATGTCAACGTATTTTTCACTTCATAGACACTTTAAACATTTTCACGTACATGCATGTAGCCATGACTGGTCACTAAACGTGCGTAGTTGTGTGTAAAATATTTGGACCATCCTAAAATTGATGCTCTTTCAAAAAGTCATTACGCAGTGTGATGTCATAAGTAGGTCATTTGCATATCAAACAAACCTGAATATCTCAACAACGAAGCAAGGAAACGAAATTCTACAAAAGATGTTACTTTGTCATTTTCAATGTTCTTTCAAACTAGACAAACTTAATTTTCGCTGCATTGGCACTTTAATCCAACGATTTCTTACCTTAAAAATCAAAGCCAAGTGATTGGAGTGTTGATGAGCATTCCATGGTGGTTTACCAGTCATCATTTCAACCACCACACAACCAATACTCCACACGTCACACTTACGACCATAACTTTCACCTCGTAATACCTTAGAAATAAAATATTAACATCGTTACCTATACTATCCCACTGTTGAATGAAGATAAATTTCAGTCAGTTACTATATATTTGATTAAATAAATCATCACAAGCAGACGTTTTTATTGTACAAAACAAATAGATTACATTTTTATCTGTGCATGTGTACTGTAATAGATCACAGAAGACGTCACAGCGTGTAAAGAACAACAGTCACACAACTCAACTTCCTCTCATGTCGTACTTTTTTGTTCTTTACACGCTGTGACTACATCTGTGATCTATTACAGTACACACACACGGAAAAATGTAATCTATTTGTTAATTAACTCATTTAACTCAACACTTTAACTCTAACCATCAATTTGAAGTGAAATTATATTTATACATGCATGAATTATTGTCAAGAGCACGACCATGTATTCCATATATTTTTCCACGATACCATTAATATAATCAAATCAATATGAAACAAAAGAATGACTGATAAATTTCTTACTTCTGGTGCCATGAAGGCAATTGTTCCTAATAATTGTCCTTGAAATTCTCCTGAAAATGTCTTTTGAGTTTTAAGTCGAGCCACTGCTCCAAAATCAGCAACCTTGACAACATGACCAGTAGAGTCAAGTAAAATATTTGCACCTAATTGTAAAAAAATATATAATCTTCCCATTAACAATACTCGATCAATCGGTGCATAAAAGCCCCGAAAACATAATCCGAAAATACGTGTGTCACGTGCTATAAACACGAATGTCATGTGCTATAAACACGGTGTCACGTGCTGTGAGCACATATGGATTACGAACATATAGATACTTTACACTCAATTGATCGGTGGCCGGATTGGAGTGGTAAAACAATACAAAATGTTTGAAAAGAATAAAGGTAAATTCCCATGGGATAAAGACAGAGCTTGAAATTACGGCCGGCGGCCGGCGGTTTTCCGACCAAATTCCAGTTTTTCCGACCAAATGCTGAAATGATCGGAAATTTTGTCCGGACAAATTTTGAAAAAAATAATAATCTGTTTTTTTAAATGATCGGGTCGGCGCTCAACACTCCATTTTTCTTGTTAAATTTCCATTGGGTTTTCCATCAGTTTTGAGTTAAAGTTGGTTTTACACTTTACAGTGCACTATCAAAATTTCTTCGATCAGAGTATGCTTTAAACAAAGTTTAGTTAACTTAAGTGTGTGACAGTGAGTTACGAGTCAGAGTGACTGCTTTCATTGTTGTTAATTTGACGACCTGGAAGATAAAGAATACGTTTCCTCGACGTTTCGAGCAAAGGCCCTTCATGATCAGGACAGTTAAATAGGCTGATCAAATAGGCTTATTTGACTCTCCTGACGAAGGTCCTGAGCTCAAAACGTCGAGGAAACGTATTCTTTATCTTCCAGGTTGTCGAGTCGAGATAACAACAGTGCGTGATTTTTAATTCAAAACCATTGCGTTAAACTGCGATTGACGCCATTGTAATCACAGAAACTTATCGTGTAATCCAGCTTTTCAGTTTAAAGTTGTTTCATAGTTACCATTTTAATTAAATTATTATTCACTATAACTTGACAGAATTTACTCAACGGAGGGGGTCAAACTAAACTAAAAAATTTCCGACCAAATTTGAAAATTTCCGGTCAAATTTCATTTTTCTCGGAAGTTTTGCCGGACAAATTTTAAAATTATTTCAGGCTCTGTAAAGACGGTACCCGTACACCAATATGGCCGCCGTGACGTCAGATAAAGGATAAAGGGGGCTAATCATGCTTACTCGCAGCCAGCGAATTACGAAGGAAGAAGATCAACGTGAGGCAGCCACCATAGGACACAGTTCAGACCACGGATCACAGCTAAGATGTAGGTGTTGATTTTACGGAGGGAGGAAAACCGAAGAAGTCAGCGAAAACCCCTCGAAGCACAGGAGAGATCAACTACAACTCTACTCCTATGAGTTTCGAGCTCGACAACGGGGTCATTCACGACAAAGGCGATCTGTTGGCCCACTTATGCAAAGCTATATGCATGTGGTTCAATATTTTCGTGCATCATCCACTCAATTACATAGGTCAGAAGGAGAAAAATCGCAGCAAAACTCGGCAGTATAAACAAGTCTGTACACAATACCTTTCACATCTCTGTGAATAACCTGGTGTTCATGTAGATATGCTACACCTCGGATGATCTGTTGTGTGTAGTTGATAGCAACTTTCTCTTCTAAAGGTCCATGAGTGGATAACAGTTTAGCAAGTGAACCACCTAAAACAAAAAGTCTTTTTTACCACGAATACGATGGAGAACACATTCGATTAAGGTTATATATCTCTAAACCTCAAACTTTAATGGAGCTTTGCTCGAGCTTTGGTGTGATTACTTTATTTATTAATTGATTTATTAATCCAACTACTCCTAACCTGGGGCGAGCGCGCCCCCAACGGCCCCAAGAAATGTGGTATTTTAGGCTCGCCTTTTGAGATTATCTGTGTAACCAGGCCTCATTCAAGATGGCGCGATGTTGCGCGCGCATCATTTTGGCGGACCACATGCATAAAAACGTGGCCAATACTAAACGAAATTTAAATATTTTGAAAGATAGAAATAATTCCTGGTGCTAATAATCTTCAGAAACTGTCGAATTCCTTTCATTTACCACATTTGTTATGTATGTGACCCGCCAAAATTATGCCTGGGAACCGCCAAAATTATGCATGTGGCCCGCGCGCCAAAATCATGCCTGTAACCCGCCAAAATTATGCCTGTGGGCCGCCAAAATTATACCTGTGGCCCGCCAAAATTATGCCTGTGACTCGCCAAAATTATGCCTGTGGCCCGCCAAAATTATGTCTATTGTAGCCCGCCAAAATTATGCTCGTGGCCTGCCAAAATTGTGCCTGTAGCCCGCCAAAATTATGCATGTGACCTGCCAGAATGATGCGTGCGCATGATCGTGCAACTCACGTATAATATCCAGTAATAATATCAAAAAACCTAGTTTACCGCCAAGTTTATACATTAACGGTTTATATGCACATTTATATATCCATTGCTAGACTAGTCTTAATCGATCTACTTCAAACTTTCTCCTTCAAAGTGTTTCATATCCGATTTCGAATGTCGCGCGTCGTTTTCGACAAACCAGTGTCACACTATCATTATACCAATCACTCACCCGCCATCCACTCCAGGAAAATATTAAAATGTCCAGCATGTCGCGTGACGCCAAGACAACGAGTTAAATTAGGATGTTGAACTCTCGACATGATTGATATTTCTTCCTGAATAGTATCAACAACTTTCTGTTGTTCATCCGACGAATTACGACAGAACGACACCTATAAGGTACATAATATCAACATATTATTATACTATCTAACAATTTCAAACAATAAACTTCAAGTACAATCATATCAACAATGATTCGAAATATATTTTATCGCTGACATGCATGTCAAGGATGGAATCAAATCAAGCTATACTTGTAAAATAGTTAATAAACATCGTTTGGACAAAGATTTTTTCAATAACTTGATACTTGAGTTTGCACAGTTATAGGACCTATTTCCACGGTGAATATTTACACACGACTTTGAAGTAATTGTTGCAACGCAAGTTGCGCGAACAAATGCAGCGTGTAACATGCTGTGCAATGCCAATGAATGGTCAAGATCGTGTAGCCTGCGTGCACTCTCTATGGGCTGAAACAGGAAACCCAGTTTCCGTCCGTAAAGACTGCACACAAGGCTAGATCGTTAATAATATACAATTATTGGTTGAGCATGATAGCTTGTGTTATCAACGCCGAGGTAAGCGTTATCTGCCGAAGCCGAAGGCTGAGGCGGATAATACAAACCGAGGCTTGATAACACAAGCTATCATGCGATAACCGAATTCAATAATCGTTTTATTATACAATCATAAATGTAGAAGCCTTTAGAAAGTTTCATATACAAAGTTAGATAAAAATAGTAAATTCATACCGTCATCAGTTTGAGGTTCGCTTACTTTTTTCTCTTTCAAATAGAATTTTCTCTCTCAAATACTGATTTAAACTCTAACAACTGTATGTGTAGCCCGCTTGGTTTTTCTTTGTGGTTTTATCGTCAACAAAACGTGCCAAATCCACCGGATTAATCCGATTCTGATCGTCACTCCTAAGGACGGCTGCCATGTTTGTTTTGTTCAAACCTCTGGCCCGCTCGTCATAGCTACAGACAATTTTTGATATTTTGTAGGTGGCAAGACATCGAGAATTGTTTGTAGGTTTTTAGCCAATCACAGTCGAGATTGTATCAGTATTGTATAATAATAACTAATATTTATACAGGTTAACTCGTTCAGGGATTCTGGTATCAATCGAGGGTCTGTCAATAAAAACATATATAAAGCATAATAATACAAGATAAAAAAAATTAGAAAGTTACAAGAGTAAAATGTTCGTAAAAATATAATATAGATGTTTCCAAAATTTAAACAATCCTACTTTGTTGCAAGACAAGTTGTTGCATTCGTTGCACTGAGTAGAACACGATTCTACTTTGAGCAACGATTGCCGCAAGTTATCTCGCGCGATTTTGACTACTGCGCATGTTCAAGCTTGCACTGACCGACAAAGCCTGAGATGACGTCATACCTGCTTCACTGCCATTAAGGTACCACTTCCCTTATCACGCGCAGCGTAACAAGAAGAGAAAGCTCCAGTGCCAAGTAAATCAGTCTTAGTCCAATGAACACCTTCTAAATATACGTGTTTATCTTCAGCACCATCCTTCTCATCAACCTGGAAAGAAAATTTGACAAGCCATCAATAACTGAAATGTGGCGTCGGCACGCGCAGGATTTCTCTTTAATCTTTAAAGGCTGTTTTCTATTACGCCCGCTTTGTCGGTGAGGGCGGAGCGTGCATTGTTTAGTTCGCCTTGGGAGTTGAAATATTTCCAACTTTCAAAGCCCGCTTCGCCCACGCGGGTAAAGCAGACGTAATGAAAAACAGCCTTAACGGTCAGTGGACAGATAAAATGTTGCGGCCATTACATCCAATGAAATATTATATATCCGCCATCTTGGCGTATTTTTTGCCACATACTACAAATTGCAATATGCAAGCAGGTTTTATCCATTGATCATGATCTCTACAGTAGTTTTAATCGTTTTATCTCTCCAGAACCGGTTAAACCGGTATAGACGTATGCAATACATACTTTAATGTATATTCTGGTCTGGTATGAGCTGCGTATGTAGAAAAATGATGTCATTGTCATAAAATTGTTGCATGACAATGACGTCATTTTTCTACTATAATTTACTATAATAGTATACACAACAATTAAAATATACTAAACTCTATACCTCAGGTTGGATTCGAACAATGATCTCTTCAGTGTCATCTGCAACGAGTTTTTCAATAGCTGGAGGAACTAATGGTTGTAAAGATGACGCCTCAATAGCAATTGCCAAAGCTTCAGCTTCTTCGTCTTCGATCTTTTTCTGGCATTTAGTTGTTGTCAAAGGAACATCTATTGGAGGTAAACTTGGAGAAAGAGTGCTTTCACGTTTATTACCATCTTGACTTGGTGAAACTGGAGGAGTAAGCGGGAAATGGTAATCACCATCACGTGTGCGTTCTACAATTGCTTGAAAATGTTCTAACTCCGACATCTGAATATCCACATCACCACATAAATCTGGAATTCCGTCTAAAGTTCCACCATCAGACAATGATGAACTAGCAGTTTTATCTGTTTTACTGTAGTTCTGCGAGTTTTCTCCACTACTCGTCGAATATGCGGAATCAACAGAAAGTCCTCTTTGTGGAGCGAGTCTGTGTTTGAGTTGCCTTTGTAAAGCATTTCTGTCACTCTTTTTTAATTCACATAAACACGTCTTTACTTGAACATAAGCACTTTTTACTTTTGAAGCAAGCCTCAGGCATCTTGTTAAAATCCTCAAAGCCAATTTATTACCTGTACTATGAGGACAACTCACCGCTTTGATTGCAAAATGAACAATAAACATTAAACGCGAGAAATTATTTTGCCAGCGGTTAGTGTCTTCAGGAAGTTTGTTAGGTGCCGCTGGTAATCTGATGCTTGAAGCTACTTTCTTATAATCCACTGTTTCAGTGTCAATACTAAAATGATCAGGTGAATCTTCCAATAGTTTTCCCAAAAGATTAAGCCGACCAAGCCACCATGACCAAGTCACGTTTTCAGGAGAACGAACGAGAGTTCTTGATAAAACATAATTTAATCCACCAAGACTTTGAGTAGTTTCACGTGCTGGTAAAGCAGAACCCAAAGCCATGTCACCACATTCATCTTTACACAACTCCAACAATGTTTTCACAGATAATGCACTAACACGACTGAAAGAAAAAAAACAAACAAATTAAAATGTTTTATGAATTTATGTTGTTTGAAGCTTTGCATAACAATATTTGAAGCGACGTTTCAACATTTATGTGAAAGATACCTTACATAACAAACCGTTTGTGTATCACAACATTTTCTTGAAATTGGCACTTGCAGTTTTTTCCGATAATTTATCTTATACAGTACATTGAAAACAACTATTCGGTTATACTATTTACTGTATAAATAAAAATGAAAATAAGCATAATTATGCAGTTTATAAATTACCGGTTGGAATCTGCACATTTTGTAAAAATTGCTTCCAAGACAGGCGAGAACTCCTTCTGTAAAAACAATCTTTCAGCGGTCGACTTATATGCTAGGTATGCCAAAAGAACACGGAATGCACGCTATTGAAAATAGAAATAAAAAACAACACAAATAAAATGAAAAAGAGAAGGAGAAGGAGAAAGAGAAAGAGAAGAAGGAGGAAGAGAAAGAGAAAGAGAAAGAGAAAGAGAAAGAGAAAGAGAAAGAGAAAGAGAAAGAGAAAGAGAAAGAGAAAGAGAAAGAGAAAGAGAAAGAGAAAGAGAAAGAGAAAGAGAAAGAGAAAGAGAAAGAGAAAGAGAAAGAGAAGAGAAGAGAAGAGAAGAGAAGAGAAGAGAAGAGAAAGAGGAAGAGAAGAGGAGAGGAAAAGAAACATAAGTGGAAATTCGTTGCAATAACTATCCCTTCTAATTAGTTTTCATAACATTTTTAATCTTTTAAGACCTTGTACATTTTGCTTAAAATATCAAGATTACTTACCACAGCTTGAACATAAACAGGATAAACTGGATCAGCGCACAACATAGCTATGATACGGGAACAAACACAAACAAGATTATCTGGAAAAGTGCTTAAGTTTTCATTGGTCAGCATATATTTGACGTCTCTACACAGGTGTAACAAGGCCTTCTCACGACAATTCCATTCTCTGGAAAATAAACAGGAAACCAGCTCCTCCCCAAAAATCTGAAACAAGCAAAGAAATTATTTTTTTTATTTTCTCAGGAAGAGTGGTACCTGTAAGTATGATGATAATTAAGTGGATAGTTACACCAAGTTTTTGATGCGATAAATATTGCGATAAATATCGCGATAAATATCGCAAACATATCGCAAACTTCGGGTTTAGATGCATCTTAAGCAATTGACCGTACCGAAAAAGATGGCGACTTGTACACTTAACCACAATCCTTTGCGCATAGTAAATATTGTTTCCTGTACAATTATCAGAAGATAGGTCTTTAAAAAGATAAACTTTGGTAGGAATGAAGTTCTTCAAAGACAGTGCTATGGCAGACCTAAAGAGCGATCTAACAAGTGTTGCCTCATGGTGCTGTGCGAATCAACTACTTGTCAATCCTGGCAAAACTAAGCTGTGTGTCTTTGGATCTTCACAAATGTTAAAGCGAACATCTATACCGCCTATTATGTTTATGGGGAAAGAACTCACCATTGTGACCTCAGTTAAAGATTTGGGTATTGTGCTCGACAGGCACCTTTCTTTTAATGAACATATTTGTACCCTAGTGTCTGACCTGATGACTAAACTATGATTAACAGGATTCGTCATCTTTTAGACCAATCTACCCTTTTAATGGTTATAAACTGTTTAGTTTTTTCTAAACTTTTCTATTGCTCATCTGTATGGTCAGGTACAAGCAAGCACAACGTAGGGAAATTGCAACTTGTACAAAACTTTGCAGCTCGTATACTTTCTGGCAAGTTAAAGTATGAACATATAACACCTACGCTCAAAGAATTGAACTTTTTGCCAATAGCTAAACTTTTATATTTAAGGGATGCCGTCTTAACGTTTAAATGCATGAATGGCTTAGCACCTGATTACTTGTCATCTATTTTTAAGTTAAGATCTGAGGTGCACAGTCGAAACACCCGCAACTGTGACAAATTACATTTTCCGAAGTGCAGAACTTCACTAGCACAACAAGCCTTCCATTATAGAGCTGTCCACATTTGGAACTCTCTTCCTAATAACATTACAGAGATTAATGCTGTGAAGCCTTTCAAGCACGCGCTAAAAAAGCTCCTCATTGAGGATTGGAAGTCTGAGAAGCATTAGCAATGAATTGTTAATATGTGCGCGTTTGAACTATAAATAAACTCATATAGTAGCCAGTTTTACCTAGTTTTTATACATTTGTAATATTTACATTTACTTCAAATTTTTATTGTAAATTAGGTCTGAAAAGCCCAGTTTGGGAGACTAATTAAAATATTGTATTGTATTGTATAACATGATAAACAATGTTTAGTTGTTATTTGAGCTGATTTGCGGTCGCAAAGCATTGTGGTTAAATGTACCGCCGCCATCTTTTTCGGTACCGTCAATTACGAACGAGCAGAAAAGCAAAGGAGATGAATCCACGGTCCACATCAATCCAGTGGCGGCGCCAGGGTGATACAACTGGGGTGGACAAACCTCTAGGAGGGTCCGGAGGAATGCTCCCCCGGAAAATTTTGGAATCTAGAGTCCCTGAAACGCCATTTCCTGCACTTTGAGGGGTGATTTTACAGAATTCTGAAGGTTATAAAATGAAATTTCGCCCGAGCCCTAACTACTTCGTATCAGCGGAGGGGATGCGACCTAGCGTACTTTGTAACCCTTCATGAAATGCAATAGTACTGCTGACCGTTCTCGGGTCTCCTACCAACGCCAGAGTGATTATCAGCCGTGAGCGCCACTGACAAATAATATTACTGCCACAATCTTAAAAAGTCTCAATACTACTTCGCCCCTCCCCCTCCCCCCCGAATGTTTTCTCCACGGATTTGGAAAATTTAAGAAATCGATCTGGAAAAGAACTGGGGTGAACATGTCCATGTTGACGGAAATAAATGTTCAGAAGTTCGTTCGGAGGTTCAGAAGTTCGTATTGAACTAGGCATTTGATTGGCTACTAGAAACTAGCAGCCAATCTTAATGCCTAGTTCAATATGAACTTCTGAACATTTCCGTCAAAAGTAACCTGAAACGGACTGTAACATGCATCAAGATTAGAAGTTGGTGATATTTAACGCATCAAAAATTACTATGGCAGGCACTCGAAAGTAGTGGACGATGGAAATAAAAAATACTACTACATAAACTACTTTTAAGTACTTTAGGTATTTCTACTTAATTTAAAAACTAAATAGTTTAATGATAAGGTTAATCTTTTTAACTCTGATTTTTCCCCTTGAATGTTTGTATGTGACAAATTCTAATACTGTGGTAAACAACAATTTGTGGTAACACCACGATTATCATTTATTGCTGCTAAGTAATATAAATAATACACGCAGTGTGTTACCACAAATACTCACTTAATAGATGTATATCTTAACTCTATTGTACACCGTAAAACACAAAACACTTCATGTTGTAACACTTTGAAGCCTGAAGAGGAGTCTTTAGTATTTTATTCTGGCTAACGCCAAATGATTTTATTCAGCACAGGGAGAGGTCCAGGCCTCAAAGTATTAAAACCTATCTCTTTAACACGTTGAAGCCTGAAGACGAGTCTTTATTAAGGTTTATTCTGGCTAACGCCAGCCGATTTTATTCAGCACAGGGAGAGGTCCAGGTCTCAAAGGGTTAAAAACTATTTCTAAACTGTACCTCAACCCATGGTTTAGAAACTTCTACTTGTTCAGCAGGAATAGGATCAGCATGAGGTAAAATGCAATCTTGATCTAAAGGAATTGCATCAACTTGAACTGTAGGTGACGGAGGAGACGGCTCCACACCACTCAATCTAAAATTGAAGTCATGACATGATGGTACTCTGTATGAAAATGTTTTCACACATGGAATACATGTTGTCAGAATATATTTCAACACTACAAAAACCTAAAAACGAGATTAGCTGAACACAAACAGGCAACACAAATGGAGACAGGACTAACCACATCGTCGAACACCACTGACTGGGACTCAACAAAGTGCGTTACTTATTGCACTCACAAACTTAGAATAATTAACAATTAGACAACAAGACCGAGTTGACTATCTGCTCGTAGAAAATGAAGGCGAGTTGTCTAATTGTTTTAGTATCAACCATAAACAACTTTTCTTTAACGTAAATAAGTCTTATCAAACATTGTTCCAAATTTTCAGATAGTTTTACCTTTTTGTTTGCAGTAGTCTCCCCATTTAAAATGTAGAGTAGTTCGATGGCACATGATAAACAATCGCTCACAAAAAACGAGATTGTAATTACTTTGCTTTAAATTTGGTGTTGATATACTCCATAGACATAAGCGAATTCATTTTCTTATTCTAAAATGTCAAACTGAACAATTTTCCATTACTTTCGGACCAATGTTTTCATGATTTCATCACTCGTATATAAATTTTAGCGGATGCCATGTTTGGCCTAGTTTCCAGGTTTTGCTCGCAGCATGAATATGTCGTGGCTTCTGATTGGTCAGAATAGGAGTATTCCAGGCATAAGAAGGTTTATCATTCGGTAACGCTACTATGGTCTATCACCAATAGGCCACTAGTAGCTCAGCCAATCAGAAAGCCGGATTTGTAATAGGCCACTAGTTGGTTGATACATGTACTAACAACCATTAGACCGATCACAACCATTACCAGCACCTTACAGAAGATAACGCTTTACAAACAAACAAAAAAACAGTAAATTTCTTTCTTACCGACATCACCAACAAACAAATACCGACACCCACTAACACCATCCACACCTCCCCGACAACACCCACCACAGATTCCACACATACCGCAATCCACACCTATCACTAACCTAGACAATCAATTTTCACAAACAAAAGTTCTCAAATGAACAAGAGCTAATCGAGTATTGCCTTATAAATGCTGCCTACTCTTGTTTACATGTACGGTACATGTCAGGCATTGTCCTGAAAGAAATGCTTGATCAGATCTGCGCCAAAACACCATACATGTCCAATATTACAATATGATACAGATGGTAAATTTCGTTCGTGATCCGTGACTTATACGGATGGTAAGAATTATATCACGACCCGTAAAACACACACATGATTAAGGTGCACTTTTCATTGTGCACCATCTTAATGTGTCATACATACAGTAATGTATATCAAATTGCAATCATGCAATGCCATCTCTTTTGTTCTGGTGAAGTCTGTTAATTCTCCAAAATTATGAAGGAAATCTCAAAGCATATTAAAATAGATGAATGGCAAATATCTGAGCTTGCACACAACAAACATTGGAGCTTTTTTCTACTTCGTTTTCTATTAACTAACCTCTTTTCACCATTTTCTGTAGTTTTCGTTTTGTTCACCCATACTTTGCGACACAATGGACATACAAGAGGTTCTTTTTGTCGTTTACATTCTGCAGCCCCTTAAATAATAATGCATATGATAGGATTTTATTCACAATTATCATTATCTCTACAAAATACACTACTACAGTAAAAACGCACATGTAATTGATATCTACTGAGAAATCAGGAGCGTGCAAACTTTGGTGTGGTACTATGGTTCTGAATTCGTCCCGTATGGTGTACAACAACAAAAATTCACTCCAATCTTTTATGATTGTATTTGAAAGAACACTTAAAATAATGAAAAATGGCATTTACTTTCATTTGTTTTCCTGTTCTTGAGTTATTGATTATGTAATATGAGCTATGACATCACACGGTGTGTTTGGGACAAAATAGAAACTCAGTCATATCCTCAGATTGGTCTCAGTAAAGTGAATCAAATGATGCAGAAATAACAAGTCCATACACCAGGGCATTAGTCTGCAAGAACCAAACTACTCAAACCAGTAAAGAGTGTCTGTATTAGGCCATGCCCACATACATCCGTTTTCAAATCTCTCTGTTTTCATTTAAACTGAAAACACATCAAAATATTTGTGTCTACACGATCATTTTTGTATCATATTTTCCCATCCACATCAGTTTTTGTTTTTGGTGAAAATATTAAAAGACTTTTGGAAATGCTGCTTCAGTGTTTGCGTGTGGACACTGAAAAGAAGGCAAAAGCAGGGGGGAAAACTCCGTTTTTTGCAACTCCCCATGTGGGTGGTAACCCAATGACTGTGCTAAGAGATTTATGATCCCTTTAGAGGTAAAATTAGTGCTGTTTATGCTAGAGCTGATAAGATGGGGCTTACATGCACAGGACGCGCCTTACATCAGACATGGCTTACACACTCCTATATATAAAAGGTACAAAGACTTATGTTTGCGTCTTACACAATTAAGCCGTGGCTTATTCAAAAACGTTGCATAAATTAGTCTGACATGCAGGTCGCATCTTATTAAAGGCGCAACTTGTGTAAGCAGGCATGTTATCAGCTCTAGTAGTATAAACGACCCTATTATTTGACTATAATTCAGCCAGTGTAAAATGCCAAAGCATTGACTTTAGGTAATATGAGGTGCAAATGTGCAATGTACATTATACTGTATCCAAAGTACAAAAAATTCTTCTCACTAATAAATCTGAAGTAATTCTTATGTCAAACAATTTATTAAGCTATATAAAATCTTTATAAAGTAAATGGTTTGAACCTAGGAGTATTATAACATGTTTGAGAAAGTAGCTCGTCTAGGTTAAGAGTCTTGAGAAAGACTGTTAATTTAAGAATTTCCTAGCCCTAAAGACAGGCCCACTACAAACAAACAAACAAACAAACAAACAAACAAATGTGGTTTATAAAATTGATTGTGAAGATTGCTCATGGAGTTACATCGGTGAAACTGGGAGATGTTTTGAAACACGGAAAAAAGAACACGTTAGAAATGTTAAAACACACAAAGCTGGCTCTAACATCGCAAGCCATGCCTGGGCTAATGACCACAGGATCAACTTTGATTGAAGGCTGCAGTCTGGCAGCCGAAAGCTCGTTAATAAACAAATATTTTGGTCAGAGAACGTCTATTTTACTCATTACTGTTAATGGTGATAGTGATTGACATTTCGATGACCTCCACAGTGGTCATCTTCCGAGTGCTGAGGCCATTCAAACATCAGTCACAGCTACCACCTGACTACTCTAGACTACTCAAGACTACTCTAACCAGCCTAGACGAGCAACTTCCTCAAACATGTTATAATACACCTATGTTCAATTAACCATTTAGTTACCCAGGAAAATACAGTACAGAGTTAAAGAAGAAATTATTAGTTTTGTAATGACACTAAGAAAATTTGAATGTGATACTTACAAATTGCCATACAGTGTTGATGTAAACTGTTTGTACAGCCATCACAAATTGTGAGACTTTCTCCATCAACCATTTCTAATAAACATATTGGACATTGAACTTCTTCATCACTTCTAGGAGATGATCCAGTTGATAAAGAAGGTCCACTTAAACTTGTACTGGATGAGACTGGAGAACCTGGACTGCGACGTTGAGTTGATTTGCCTCTAGAAACCACTTTAGTTTTGCTTCCTATTCTTGAACTAACAGATGCATGGAACTTATGGAATAACATCTCGACCTGAGAAAATATTCAATACAGTAGTTCTAAAGACATATACATGTAATTTAATTCTCATCCAATTGCATATTAGATGTTTCAAGTAGATATCCAGCACTGTCCAAAATGTTAGAAGTACATGTAGTCAAACATAAAATTAGCTATTGGCACCAGTCAGGTTAACAGTTTACACAAGCTACTGTAGGCAGTAAACCCACTTGGCTAGTGAGTAAATTAATTACACGAACATGCAGTATATATGCTACAGTTTATCCCATCTTAGTATCTTACTGTAGATATGCAGCTATTAATTCCAATGTCTATCCTATGTCTGTCTATCCCACTTCTTAATAATTCACGTTTCTATTCAAGTTGTATTTTATTCTATTCTATTAGGCAGTATATCCAGTTAATGATTAGAGTTTGTGTTGATGTTTGTGTATAGGAGATCAGAAAATTTATTAAATAATAATGCTTTTCAAGTAACTAGTACTACTGCTTTCAGACCTGTCTGTCTGTCTGTCTGTCTGTCTGTCTGTCTGTCTGTCTGTCTGTCTGTCTGTCTGTCTGTCTGTCTGTCTGTCTGTCTGTCTGTCTGTCTGTCTGTCTGTCTGTCTGTCTGCATTGTGTATGCTACCTAATTAATGTATTATAAATTACAAAACTATTAGAAACTTACCTCATAATTTTTAAGCTGTTTCTCCCATAGCAGTGGGTCATTATCCTTTACTTTAAACACACGAAGCATAACAAACAGTAAATGAACACAGAATGGCCCTTTACTGCAGCTACATGTCTATAATATATAAAAAACAGCCATTATTAATATTGTCCACATTTTTTAATAGTGCATTAATATTAATATAATAATGTATTAATCTTGACATAAAAATAATATGTAGAAAAATATAGCATATTCAGTTGGGAAATGAGAATCACAGCAAATTCTTTTGGCCTGCATGATGAGTGATGACCATAATAAATTTAAAAAAAAACTTATAAAATATGTACCTGAGGACCAATCATAACTCGAAACTTATGGCTTGGAGAATCTCCGCCAATCAAAAAAGAGTTTGGTCCAGTTTGCTGTAAAAGATATAGTCTAACTTTCATTGCCTTTTCAACTTTTTGTTGATTTTCATTTGCCATTTGAACATCCAATAAGAGTGTTGGAGAAGCACTTCTTGGTGTGCTTGGGCCAGGAGAACCTGATGGTGAACTAGATGGGGTTTTTCTTCGGTGCGGAGGTGAAGATGGTCGAAGATTCTGCTAGAATAATGAAAACCAAATTGATTACATACATGTACTTGATAAAAAATACAAAGAAATAGATCCACACACCTCCCCCCCCCCCCCATGGATGAAATTTGTGCTGTCCAGAGAGGGGGGAGTAAAATTTACTTCAGATGTCCGAAGTGGGGGGGGGGGAGATGGTGGAATATAGCTTTGTCCAAAGGGTGGACAATCTATCATTCATATCTTAAAAAATGTTTTTCCTAACCTTAAAGAGTCTTTGAAGATATACACACCATCAATATATGATGCTCTATAGAACATGAAATTTGTATCATAATGGCAGGAAGCTTACCAACCAGCGATAATTTGTCAGTAACCAAAATGTTGTTTTGTTGAATTTTGCTCAAAAGCATGCTTGTGCCAGTCCACTTCCACATTACGTTGTGCAATCAGCGATCATTTCAGACACATTTCTGACACTGTTATTTTGCCTGCAGTTTCAAACATCACATTTAATACGAGTAAAATGCTTGGAAAGGTTTGAATTACGCACTGATGAGTTTGACATTTGAAACAAGCTTAAATAAATGCATTGTTTTTTTGTGTGCGGCGTTTCAAATTCTAGTCTAATCCAGAACTCCAACGCGGCTTCTGTTTGCAATACCGAAGTGAAAGCAGAAGTCGAAATTGGGGGGGGGGGATCAGTCCTAGGCCACCCTACGTTTTTGACAAAATATTTTCGCGATGCATTTTTGAAATGTTAATTCAAACCCTGCTCAACCACATTTTCTTCCTTATCTGCATTTTCCCCTCCATGTTTTATGTTTCAACCATAATTTTTCCCATATGGATCTCTCATTCACATATTCTGTATTTTATCCCTACTTACCCCTATGAGTTATATTTATTATTCAATGTATGAATGTAATATTATTGTAATGTATTTTACACAAACCTGAGATGGAGCTGTATAGCTAGCTAATTGTTTTAAACCAGCATTAATTGAAGCTGTAGAAGTCAAATTTGGTGATGGTGGCCTCACAACCTGAAAGCAATGAAGCACTTTTAAAAACAAAACTCGACACTTAGGATCAATGATATAGGGAACTAATCAACAGAAGTATAATTATAATGATTATTATAATAATTATTACTTTAACACCAGACTTTATTAGTATAGATTTATGAATTGCTTCTCTGCTTTCCCATAGCTGGGTCATAAAAAAGATATTGCCACTATTCTTCTTGCAATGAGTCTTTCCAACCTATATATTTACATGCAATCATCACAGAATGTGGGTGATGGGAGCATATTGCAAAGCAACTGTAAATAAACTCAAACAGAAATTTAGCAACAGTGAAGTTTCAATATATTTACACCATGCTTGAATGATCTCTTCACTTTTGCCTCCCACACTTGAATTAAAAACACTGTTGATACATCAGTGATATCCATAACCATTTCATTTGCAGATATTAAGCAAAGCACGACGTTACAGCTTCACAACCAAGGAATGTCTACAGTAGTTGCCCTCAGAGAAAACCAATTAAACATCAAAAGTCGTGTGACGCACGTATAAACATAAAAACATTTGCAACTTCCACAGTTTCCTTATATGGTGACATTACAACAAAACCTGTTCTTGTGTTTCTTGCATCAAATTCAAAACTCAACAGACCTGATCAGAACTGTTTCATTCCACAACACAAATCTACTTTGATAAAGAACTCTTGCTCGAAATGTCAGTACTTTGTTGAGTTTGTTCTCAAAAGATAGGTGTAATATTTCATATGAAACACAGCGCATGGCAAAACAGTCAATCTGTTTTATGCGGTTGCCAGCATGTGCCAGATCAAGTAGCTTGCAGCCTTGCAACAGATGTACAGAGCAATGGAACATGTACTGTATCACACTGAAAAGCTTGTCAACTACGTACCGTAGCCTATAAAAAATGCCAAGTTCTTTCCTTCTGATCTCAATAAACGCGAAATATCACATAATTTAAATAATTTAATATTACTACTGTGTGGTTCAAAGAGAATTCTCATTACACTGATGAGATCTACCAAAAAACAGTCAGTGGAAAACATCTTTCCGTGTACGAGATTAAGATTTCCCCATGGGGGTCTTTTGTGCAGCTCCGGTGAATGATAGGAACTCGTATACAATACATCTTTACGTTTGTTTCACACAAAGAAATCACCTTCCTTGACCACGCGGTTGGCCCAAATTGAATGAGGAACTTTAGCCTTGGATGACATTTGCAGCAATAATAATATGAATAATTTGTTATTAGTGCACGTGGTTGCGAATTTATAGTGACAGTGATATAAAGAGCTGTGCTACAAAAATATTCAACTAAAATACTTTACAGGAAAAAATAGTAAAAGTTAAAATTCCGTCGAGTTAAAAATAAGACACTGTGAAGCACTGAGCAGCTTTGCTTTGCTCTACAGCTTTAATCAATTATTAAATTTGACTTACTACGGGTTGTAGTTTCTTCTTTCCTGTTGATTCTTTTTTCCAAGCTGGTGCCGACTTTAATTTCTCTCTGAGAAGAGCTTGTTCCTCCAGTATTGGTCTACAATTTCAAAAGGAGCAAATTAACACCTTCATTCACATCGGTCGCTGTGCAACTGAGCTCCAAATTATGACTTACTTCGCAGATTCTGAGATTTTTTGTGTTTTTTGCTTTTTCTCTTCTTCCTCAGCTCTTAATTCCTTGGCTTTTCCTGGCAATTTCTTCTGCTGCGCGTCAAGATTTACTTGAGACGCCATTTCTTTATCGAAATTAAACCTTCAAACACATTATCGGGGAAAACATTGTCAACAACCAGCCGTCGCGTTCGCCAATTACCGAACAATCCCGAAAGATTACCGAAAGAAAATTGAGCCAATGATAGTCAAGCAATTGCTCTTCGTAATCACTCGAGAGGTCATCTTTTCTATTTATAGAGCTTTGCGAAAGCTCTTTATTCTGGCGGGAACTGAAATTTGTCGACTCAGTAATCAGTATTCGCTGATTTGTTCTGCAAACAAAGCTGTTTGAAAATGCTCATGGTATAGAGAAAGAGCAGGCCGAAATTAACAAGCTTCAAAACGAAGTACTAGTACAGAAGATTCTAAGCAGAGAATGTGAGTAATTTTGAAACCGCTTGTTTATGTTTTATCGTCAAAAGATTCAGGATATTTATCCGCTTGCCGCGGACAATGGTTACACGGTGTATCAAAGCATTGGACCGTCTGGATGAAGTTTCTCAATGGTTGTATAAAAAATCATCCGTACAGGTGAGATTGAATAAAGAAACATTTACACAAACTAGTATTTTAGAATTTGAAGATATTTTTATATATGTGTGATATTCAATGTTTGAGGTCGCTGATCGCATTTGCTTATAAGCGTTCTTGTTGCCTGGGCAACTAAAAACCAAAAGATCAAAGTTGACAATGGCATTCTCGTTATCAGCTTAAAAAACTTCAGGAGTATTTAAAACGTTATTTACTTATACTTATTAAAATTTACATTACCAAAGTTCAATTCTTTTGCGTTGGTAAGCTGAAAACTTTAAATTTAATACTAAATCTCTTGGTGTTTTTAATAGCCAAGTACGTGTAAAATACTATTATAGAGAAGTTTGGACAGGAAAATGTTGACAGTTTTTAACTCGTCGAAAGTCGTTTAAAGTCGAAAGTCGTCTGGCATAGCCAGAATAAAATATTAAAGACCAATTTGGACAGCAAAGATAATGCATTAGACTATTAGAAAATTGATAGGGGGTGGGGGGGGGGGGGGGGTATGGGAGTGGGGGGGGGGGTGGAGTAGGGAACAAAAAAAAATCGTGCACGGCAATTTGAACAAAGAAAAAATTTGTGCACAAAGAAAATTGATTTCTTTAATTGCACACTGAAAATCTTGGGGAAAAAATCCTGCTTGAGCAATTGACAAAAAAATGGGAAGGGGGAGTGGGGGAGTTATGCCAACAAACAGAGGACAACAAAGAATCTACTCCTGCAGGGGGGGATTACTCCTGGGAATTTTAAGTTAGTAATGACAAATTTTCAGTGAAACCCTGAGATTGTACCAGACAAAAGAAGTAAATATTTTTGTGACCTTCTTTTGGAGAAAGTCTGTGTGGGGTGAGGGCAGAGGGGGGGGGGGGGGGCTCCAGACCCAATGTTTGGGAGAGGTCAAATGAATGATGAGAGCTACTTACCCCTCCCCCACACCCCCAATAAACAGCATTAATAATTTGTTGTCAGTGCTTCAGTGTTTTCTAGGCATGCTGATAATGAATTCTGACACAAAGTGAAACAGTCAGAAACGTGTTGTATTTTAACTATAGTTTTTGACATTTTATGACGTTCAGTGTTCTTAAAAATCACTCCTCAGAATGCACTGAAGCTGAAATGGCATTTTCTGCAGAAATGGAAATTTCTTTACATTTTCTAGAACTAGAAGAGTCCCTTTTAGAGAACGCTCTCCCACCCTATGGGAAAATCTAAAAAAAGGCTTTGCTGCTTTATAACTCGATAGGTAACC
Organism: Corallium rubrum; assembly: GCA_964035015.1. Lineage (NCBI taxonomy): Eukaryota > Metazoa > Cnidaria > Anthozoa > Scleralcyonacea > Coralliidae > Corallium > Corallium rubrum. The sequence continues at coordinate 1,115,277 of OZ035998.1, forward strand.
ATATTTATAAAATAACATGTATACTACATGAGCTGTGATTGGTCAATTGCCGTGTTTGGGTCAGAGTATCCAAACATGGAAAATTCCTGCCAAAATGATTTTTTGAAAGTGTTGGACAGTACACTACTGTATATTATATTCACTTGTGATTATTTTATAAAAGAAATACCAAATGGTTTTTCCGTGTTTGGAGACTCTTATCCAAACACTTGGGAAATTGCTCAACATTCGAAAAGCTAAAAATTACACTTGCCCGCGGCTCGTGTTTTGTTACGCTTTTCTCCAGTCTCGCAATTTCCCGCGTGTTTGGATCAGAGTACTATCCAAACACGGAAAACCATTTGGAGGCTTACAAATACTTTTGGATTTTTCTGTTTTTATTTTTAGTTTTTTGGTTTTATGTTTGTTAAAACATAAAAACTAAAAATAAAAAGTTGACTGAAAGTTAAAAATAGAAAGGCAAAAGCAAGAAGTTAATAAAAACGAGCGGTGTGAGCGTCCTGGATTTTTATATTATTGATCTCCAACTCAGCCATATTTGAGCAATGATAGCGATCATAACAGGGGTTTCATTAGAAGCCGGCAACCGGCGAACTCCGGCGGCTACTTTCCAAATCATCGCCGGCTACTTTCATAATCATTGTTTTAAATTTTAATTGTAAATACCATATACGTGTTCACGTTGAGCCGTTCCATTTTCTCTTGAAAACGTAAACGAACCGTTGAAAGCTGGTTTCTGTGGAAATTTGTAATTTCTTGCTTGATAATTTTCTGTATTAAATCTGTATTAGGGACCTTAAGATCTAGGACGGCAACCTCAACGACGACGTCATTTAAACAAAATAATTATATTTGCAAAACAACGAGAATGAATAATTTTTACTCCCTAGAGTAATCCCAACACCGTCCCCGTTCTTTATACAACGCCACTTAGAGCATTTTCACGTCCTCAGGACGACGTCAACAGCTAAAAGATGAGAACTGTCGCTTAAGATTGACTTCAAATCTTCAATACAGACACTACAATAATTTTAGCAAAGTGCTGGAAATGGTGTTTCCGAGGTTCTAGACTTCAAAAATTTCCCGGGTGCGCCACCCCAACAAATGCGGTCCTAAATTGCTACCTCCATGTTCAGCCGCCTGCTTTCTAAAATGAGCCTGCTACTTTCAAAATTAATGAAACCCCTGATCATAGCGATTAATTTATATTAGTGGAAATCAATCTTAAGCTTAATTTATGCTCAGTAAAAACACCCGGCGGGCGATTAGCCGCGCGCAACGAAAACGACGTAAATGTATAAGTAAGGACATTGTCACCTTGGCGCGCGACGTTTCGCACGACACATGCCTATCGAGGCATAAATTAAGTCTGTCTCTTTGGCTTAATTTAATGTTAATTTTCACCACTATTGTTAATTTAAATGTGCGTGAGCCCTCTCGATGAGCTATGAGCTCTCTCGATGAGCTATGAGCTCTTGGGGCAAACGCATTGAAATATGTTTAATTAAAAAAAATAAATAAAAAATTAAGCTTTAACTCATCGCTGGCTAGGACATCTGCCGAGGTTCTCCCTTTGACGAGAATGATGACGTTTGGTGTTAGACAGAGTAAAACAATAAAGGTGTCATTTTTGGCTAGCTCATGCAGGCATGACGCAGGAATGAGTTAAACGTCCTCGCAAATTCTAACACCATAACTTTCAATCTCACTGAATCTGAATCCAGACAATTAACGAAACTCGGAGTAGCATGTGCGTCGCATTTAAAATGCATTTTGCATCATGCAATCAGTTCCGCATTCGAGACAAAAAATATACAACATCAGCGCGATCGATCACTATATAGTCTTGGTCAAAAGCAAGAACGCATTAATAAACTCGTATTTGCCCACCGAGAGGGGCACGGGTCAGTGGTGCGCGCTGTTAGGGCGCTGCATGCCTCTCACCAATGAAATAAGCCTTGGTATCAGCCAGACGGGGTTCGTATACCCGCGAGTGGATTGGTGACGTCACCTTAGCTTCATGTGAGGCTAGAGTTGTTGGTTCTCTCCTGTGCCTCGGGGTTTTCCTCCAGGTTCTCCGTTTCCCTCCTCAGTAAAACCAACGTTAAGGCCCGGTCAAACGAGGATGAGAGTTGATGAGAGTCGATGAGAGTTGCAACTCTCGGTCGCGTTTGACCACCAAATCTTATCGACTCTCATGCACTCTTATCAACTCTCATCAACTTTGAGCTGGTTCAAATTTTAATGAGAGTTGATGAGAGTTTTTGCTCGTTTGACCGGTCATGAGAGTTGGCATATGAGAGTTGATGAGAGTTTAGTACTTTGTTTACCTCGAATTCGTTCCTAGTCTCCCTGCTACGCGCGGTAAATCCTACAACTCTCGTCAACTCTCATGGTCAACTCTCATCAACTCTACGGTGGCTGATTAGTGCCATTATGATTTTGCGTTCAAGTTTCTATTTTCCGAGTTTTTTCTCGAGTTTTTTCTCGAGTTTTTTCTCGAGTTTTTTCTCGAGTTTTTTCTCGAGTTTTTTCTCGAGTTTTTTCTCGACTTTTTTCTCGACAGACGCCAGTAAGCCAACATGACGGACGATGCACCGCCGAGTGGTATAAACGATCAAAACGATATACTATTTTCATCGAATTCAATAGAAAAGGTGAGTTATATGTGATTTCAATGTAACTATTATGATCTTGAGAGCTTTTTGAAGTGGTCTGTGTTAAATTTTTGAACGAGTATTACAACCTCGTCCCCAGGGCCATTTGTGGAAGCTGGGACAAGATGGCGGCCAAGAACAAATGGCCCTGGCACAGGCTGAGCTATCACCACATTTGATTGGTCGAGATAACTTTGGATGTTTTAGGTATTCTGATTGGTGGAAACAAGGCGGGCGGCAGGCTAACTCGCGGGCATTTGTTTTTTGGGCTCAAATTATATTCAGAATTGCCGGCTGTTAAAAAAAACAACTTCGAAATGAATGAAAATGTGAGGAAAGCTGGCGAAACACCCGTGAAAACGTCGGAAGAATATGTAATGATGGGTCGTGTCGTCTCTGTGCCCTGGCTGCCATACAACGAAGTCCATGGGACGGCAATTCAGTGTGTTTTCTAAATCGGGCGAACGAAAGACTTGGTGAACAAAGTCAAAAAGTATTTTAGAAAGTACACCACAGGGCAGAATTTACATGTTTGGCCATTAAGAAGCAGGGTTTTTTCAAACAAGAGTTCTCAACGAAACGAAGCCTAAATGTGTTTTAAAACGCTGAATTGAATCCACCGAAAACTTACGAAAACAAGGCGGCCCGGCCAGACAACGGCAATCCAGTTTCTTGCGAATTTGGTTACAACGGTGAAGCAAATGATAAATAATAAGCATTTACAGATATTTATTAAAAGTGTATTTATTTTAATAATTCAACAATGTATTTGGAAATGATGTTTTGATTGTTTTCAGTTTGGGTCGGTCAAGCTGAACTAAATATTCAGAAAATAATAGAGCCTGACTAGGCGCGATAAACTTCGTGAAGCCTGGGCCGAGTCAAAAATGAGTCAAAATATGACTCATTTTTTGCAGCCTGTGCCAGGGCCATTTGTTCCCGCCATTTTGTTTTTGGCCGCCATCTTGGCCCAGCCCCCACAAATGGCCCTGGGGACGAGGTTGCGAGTATTATTGACAATTAAACGACATACTGTATATGATGTATAGTATAAAAGAAGTATAAATAATAATAATAATTTAATTAAGCACTCACTTATTATTAATTACAGCGTTTATATATGAGAAATTTAACATTAATTAGAGTGCAGGGTTCCTGAAATAACCACAAGGTTAATCTAGTCAGGTAACCCTATTCAATGCACAATTATAAATAAAATATTTTAGCTAGGTGAGCTTGTATAAGATGTAATAGCATGAAAGTGTAGTAGCATAAAATTAATATAATACAATCCGAAAGAAAAAATACATTTTTGGATATTCATATATATACATATATCTGTACATAAGGTACAATATAAATGCATATATCACTAATATATTAATTTTATGTTACTACACTTTCATGCTATTACATCTTATACAAGCTCACCTAGCTAAAATATTTTATTTATAATTGTGCATTGAACAGGGTTACCTGACTAGATTAACCTTGTGGTTATTTCAGGAACCCTGCACTCTAATTAATGTTAAATTTCTCATATATAAATGCTGTAATTAATAATAAGTGAGTGCTTATATTAATTAAATTATTGTTATTATTTATACTTCTTTTATACTATACATCATATACAGTATGTCGTTTAATTGTCAATAATACTCGTTCAAAAATTTAACACAAACCACTTCAAAAAGCTCTCAAGATCATAATAGTTACATTGAAATCACATATAACTCACCTTTTCTATTGAATTCGATGAAAATAGTATATCGTTTTTGTAATATATCTATATATAACCATGATGCTATTGTTATGTACTATCCATGATGCTTTGTAAATAAATACGCAGTTGAGTTTGAGCATTCAATGGTGTCTCTTCCTTGATCTACGAACCATCAAGTATTACTAAAATATACTACATTTTGGCGACGAGGAAGTCTGTTCTACATGCAAGAAGGCGCGTGAGAAACCCTCAAAGTGCTGAAGACTCGTTTGTTGGAAAGGAAAGACGTATACTTTCACAAAGATCGACGATTTAAGGTTCGAGACAGCTCAACACGTGGTTTTCAAATGGCGGCAGCTGGTGGATTATTTGGCCATGTTGGCGAGTTTAACTCTGAGAGAGAGACTTTCAGTTCCTATGTGGAGAGAATGGAGATGTTCTTCATGGCAAACAACATCTTAGAAACACCAGGTGAGGATAATGAAGCAGCCAATCGTGTTGTTAGAGAAAGAAAACGTGCTATTTTCCTGACTGAGATTGGACCTGAGGTATATTCCACCCTGAGTAATTTGTTGGTGCCAGTGAAACCGAAGGACACGACCTTTACTAATATTGTACAAGCATTAGAGAGACATTATAATCCGGCGCCGTTGGAGATCGCAGAGAGTTTCCATTTTGGGACTCGCAATCAGAAAGCAAGCGAATCAATCAGTGACTATGTTGTAGCACTAAAGAAACTGTCCATTCATTGTAATTTTGGTGAATTTCTAAATCGTGCCTTGAGAGACCGGTTTGTGTGTGGACTAAACAATCCCAAGATACAGAATAAGTTGTTAAATACCGAAGACCTCACGTTTGACCGAGCTTGTCGGATTGCAAAGTCAATGGAGATGGCCGAGAAGAATACCCAAGAATTCCATCCCATCAGTGCAAGTAGCAGTCAGAGTGAAGGGACGGTGAATAAACTAAGAACTTCTAAGAGGGACAATCATAGTGATGAACAATTGTGTTATAGGTGTGGTGGTAGCCATGCTGCACAAAGTTGTAAATTTAAATCAGCCAAATGCTATAAATGTTCGAAAACAGGTCATATAGCATCAGTCTGTCGAAGTAGGGATGACAAATCTGGCACAACATCCAAACAACAGCAGCAGGCAGATAAAGGTAACATTCATAATTTGTCAGAAGGTAATAATGAGTGTAATAATGATGAGTTAGGAATTTATTCCTTGTATTCAGTTGGTACAGATAACCCTACCTGTAAGCGTTACACAGTAGAAATGTCTATCAATGGGTCAATGTGTGAGCTTGAGGTAGATACTGCAGCTGATTTCTCGATAATGAGTAAGAGTATATATAATCAGAAATTCAGTCATATGCCACTTCATCCATCAAGGGTCAAATTAAAGACCTATACGGGTGAGACACTTCAGGTGTGTGGTGAGATGCAATGTAATATTGTGTACAAAGGTCACAAGTATGTATTGCCAATACTCGTAGCTAACTATGAGGGTAAACCTACTTTGCTGGGTAAAAACTGGCTTAGCTATGTAAAGTTGGAGTGGGGTGAGATATTCAGTGTAACAAAGTCAGAGCCATGTGGTGCTAGAATTCAACTTGATAGTCTACTGTCAAAACATAGTGAGTTGTTTGAAGAGAGCTATGAAGGTATGAAAGGGTTTGAAGCACACATCACTATGAAAGATGGTGCAAAGCCTGTGTTTATTAAGTCACGTAGAGTTCCTTATGCACTGAAGGATGAAGTAGAAAGAGAGTTGGAAAAACTTGAGAGGCATGGTGTGATAAAGAAAACTGAGAGATCAAACTGGGCAAGCCCAGTAGTAGTTGTGCCAAAAGCTGATAAGTCTGTGAGATTATGTGGGGACTATAAGGTAACTATTAATCAATCTGTAGAGGATGAACAATATCCACTTCCTACTACACAGGACTTGTATGCAGTCCTTGCAGGATCTAAAGTCTTTAGTAAACTTGATCTATCGCATGCATATGCACAGTTAAGTGTTGATAAAGAGAGCCAAGAGTACCTTACAATTAATACACACAAAGGACTCTATTCGTACACTAAGTTACCATATGGTGTTAAGTCTGCTCCTAAGATATTCCAAGCAAAAATGGACCAGATTTTGCAGGGGGTAGAGAAATGTGTGTGTAAGCAGGATGACATTCTTATTGGTGGGGATAATTGGCAAGAGAATCTCAAAATCTTAGCTGATGTGTTAGAAAAACTGCACCGGCATAATATACACTTGAAACGGTCTAAGTGTGAGTTTCTAAAACCTGAGGTTGTATACCTGGGACTGAGAATTAATGCTGAAGGGTTGCATCCGGTAGACGAGAAGGTTGATGCTGTAAAGAAAGCACCAGTACCCAGTAATGTCAGTGAGTTAAGATCCTTTTTGGGCATGATCCAATACTATCACTCATTTCTACCAGGGCTGGCAACAACCCTAGCACCCTTGCATAGGCTTTTAAAAAAAGATGTCCTGTGGGAATGGACAGCTGATTGCCAACAGGCATATGAGGCTTGTAAACAAGGGCTTACTAGTGATGTATTATTGGTACACTATGATTTGAACCGTGAACTGAGACTAGCATGTGATGCGTCCAGTTATGGACTTGGGGCAGTACTTAGTCACGTGATGAATGATGGTCAAGAAAGGCCTATAGCTTATGCATCTCGAACGCTTAGTTCAAGTGAGAAGAACTATGCACAAATAGAGCGAGAGGCATTGTCGATTGTGTTCGGAGTAAAGAAATTTCACCAGTTCTTATATGGGAGAAACTAGTGCTCTCAGCATATGATTATGAGATAGAATACCGAAGATCTGAAAACCATGCTAATTGTGATGCACTCTCCCGGTTACCACATGAGGACTCGACAATAGGTAGTGAGAGTGCAATTTATCATGTAAGTGCAATTGATGATGATTTCCCAATTACAGCAAAGGACATTGGGAAAGCAACTCGAGTCGATCCTGTTCTTAGTAAAGTACATCACTTTGTGATGTCAGGCTGGCCAGAGAAATGCGATGATGAGAATCTGAAACCATATCACAATCGGAGGCTTGAGTTGTCTTGTGAACAGGGTTGTGTTCTATGGGGCTCCAGAGTGGTTATTCCATTTGTTTTCAGGGTAAAAATGTTAAAGGAACTACACTGGGAGCACCCAGGCATATGTGGCATGAAAGCAATTGCTCGTACATGTGTATGGTGGCCAAAGATGGATGAGGAAATTGAGGAAGGTGTGAGAGTGTGTACAGTGTGTCAATCTGTCAGAAATACTCCACCGAATGCACCATTGATTCCATGGAAATGGCCCACCAGACCATTTCAGCGGATTCATATTGATTTTTGTCAAAAAGATAAGGATTACTTTCTTGTAGTAGTCGATAGTCATTCAAAGTGGATTGAGGTACAACACATGACCTCTACAACCACTGAACGTACCATTAATGAGCTACGTTTGATCTTTGCTACTCATGGATTGCCTGAAGAGGTGGTATCTGATAATGGACCACAATTTACAGCCACTGAGTTTTCTGATTTCATGGGTAAAAATGGCATAAAGCACACACTAGTTCCACCGTATCACCCACAATCAAATGGGGCAGCTGAGAGGTCAGTTAGAGTTGTTAAAGATGCATTAGTTAAGCAAGTTATTCAAGGTACCAAGGGTATGTCTATAAAACATAGATTAGCAAATTTTCTGCTCAGGTATCGCACTACCCCTCACAATACAACTGGTGTAACACCAGCGGAGTTGATGGTGAAACGTCGTTTAAGAACTAGGTTAAGTTTGGTTAAACCTGATCTTGCACAAGTGGTAGAGAGTAGGCAAGAGAAACAGAAAGAGTATAAAGATATGAAATGTAAGAGAGATAGACCATTTGTAAAGCATGACAGAGTTAGGGTACGAAACACAAGAGCCAATTCTAAGACAGAAAAGTGGCTGCTAGGTACTGTAGTTAAAGTTTGTGGACCTAGGACTTATGTCGTTAGAACTGGCCACAGAACTAGATATGTTCATACTGATCACATGATCAAGGCACATGATGATAAAGTAGAAGATGATGATAGTGAACTAGAAGAGATCATTGTGCCTGAACCAGGTAGCCATACGGGCACAGATGATAATGTAGATAGTTCTGATAGTAGTGCTCAATCACATATTAGTTTTTCTGATCAGAATACAAACCCTGTGGTATTCCCAGAGGTTGTAGGTACTCCACAACCAGTTCTTAGGAGATCTCAAAGAGTTAGGAAACCAGTTGATAGATTTATTGATAGATTTAATGTTTAAGTTGTTTATGTGTTTCTTTATTAGTTTATTATTTCGTTGCTAGTTGTTAAAAGAGTACATTCCCATTTAAGGGGAAAGCAGTGTAATATATCTATATATAACCATGATGCTATTGTTATGTACTATCCATGATGCTTTGTAAATAAATACGCAGTTGAGTTTGAGCATTCAATGGTGTCTCTTCCTTGATCTACGAACCATCAAGTATTACTAAAATATACTACAGTTTTGATCGTTTATACCACTCGGCGGTGCATCGTCCGCCATGTTGGCTTACTGGCGTCTGTCGAGAAAAAAGTCGAGAAAAAAGTCGAGAAAAAAGTCGAGAAAAAAGTCGAGAAAAAAGTCGAGAAAAAAGTCGAGAAAAAAGTCGAGAAAAAACCCGAGAAAAAACCCGAGAAAAAACTCGAGAAAAAACTCGAGAAAAAACTCGAGAAAAAACTCGAGAAAAAACTCGAGAAAAAACTCGAGAAAAAACTCGAGAAAAAACTCGAGAAAAAACTCGAGAAAAAACTCGAGAAAAAACTCGAGAAAAAACTCGAGAAAAAACTCGAGAAAAAACTCGAGAAAAAACTCGAGAAAAAACTCGAGAAAAAACTCGGAAAATAGAAACTTGAACGCAAAATCATAATGGCACTAATCAGCCACCGTACAACTCTCATCCTCGTTTGACCGGGGCATGAGAGTTGAGAAAACTCTCAGACAAACTCTCGCTTGCCAACTCTCATCAACTCTCATCCTCGTTTGACCGGGGCTTTATATACTGTCCTCAATTAGTTCCGTGAGCTAAATACATTTAACACTTAAATAAAGTTTACACTACATACATATCGTCCGTTTTCGAACGAAGCAGACTTTAGTATTTTACTTTAACGCTAGACTTTGGTAGAGAATCCTTGGTCATAGTGAAGGAGGTAAGGTATAAAGGCGCGAAGTTCATTGACGTGAAAAAGTTGAAGAATGACCTTGTGTGAACCGTAGAGATTTATTGAAAATAGCAACGTGTCTTAAGTAATATTTCATAAACGAGTGTGAGTGTTTTACCAGGGTTTACCAACACGAGAGGACAATGAAAATCACGAGGCCGTTAACCAGTAATTTTCATTGTTCTCAAGTCTTTGTAAAACTGATTAAGCCGAGTGAGATCTGGCACAATAAAACAAATTCCATATTTTTAGCACGTCTCCGTCTTTTTTAAAAGTTAAAATTTTTAAGTTACATCATCATCATCATCATCATCATCATCACCATCATCATCATTATCATCATCCGACATCATCATCCGGCGTCATCATCATCATCATCATTGGTGTTCTGCCAGATGGCAGGTTCTTGGCATAAACTACCTTCAACTCTTCCTGTTTAATGCCCTCTCCTTCATTATTGCGTATGGTTGTTGGTTCTTCTGTTCATGTAACATTCCTATTCACTGGGTCTCCCTCGTGGACGTTTACCTCACATTCTTCCTTCTATTACATCCTTCAATCATCAAGCCTTTTGTTTTCAAGTTACGTCGATTGTCTAATCCATTTCTTCTTTCTTGGCATTATGACGTCAATCATCGATCTGGCCTCTCCTATCCGCGTTAGTACTTCTTCATTTGTAATTCAATGTAGCTGATCTTCTCCAACCTCCGCCATTTAATATCACCATGTCTCACATCCATACAGCGCCAGGCTCCACACTAAAGACTTCAGTATCCTCTTTTTTAGATCCTTATTCATTAAGTTACCTACTGTACAGTATTTAATTAGAAGAACCCAATGAAAGTCTTGAAAAAGTTCTTTAATGTCATGTTTTTGGACTTGAGGAAGTTCACTGCAATGTACTAGGGGTGTGCAATCAATCCCTTGAGATTCGAAGGACAAAGTATATTTTCGCCATGTCGGATGATGAAAAACTTTTGTCGAATTCATCCAACATGGCGGCAATGACGTAAGGGTGCACAGATTTATCCTATGTCATCTTTCTTATTTTAACTTTCTATTTCAGGGAAAACTAAGTAAATTTGAATCTAGATTAAACCAGCTAACAAAAAAGCCGTCAAGAGATGATGACTTGAGAGAAAGATGTAGCATTAACAAGAAAAACAAATACCAAGCTGTTTGTCATGATACTTCTGGGTAATATTTTGAATCTAAGTAAAGGTGAAGTAATACGAGCAACAAATTGCTGCAACTTTGTTGCGTTGCAAGTTGAATAGCATTGTTGCACGTATTACCACCCACCTTAAAACATTGTCACGCAACAATGATTTTGTTGCAAGTTGAATAGCATTGTTGCACGTATTACCACCTACCTTAAACATTGTCACACAACAATGATTTTGTTGCAAGTTGAATCAGCATGTTGCAGCAAGTAGAACTGGAGTCTACTTTTTTCAACAATTTTTTTCAAATTAGGTTTTTAGACGTTCTCTGGTTTAAAATATTTATTTAGTTTACAAGCTTTCGACTGCCAGTCCGCAGTCTTCGACGGGTGAATTGCGTGGCAATGTTTAATTAAGGTGGGTGGTAATACGTGCAACAACGCTTTTCAACTCGCAACAAGCAACAAAGTTGCGTTGAAAGTTGAAGAAAAATGTTGCCCGTATTACCTCACCTTAAGGGTTGATCATTGGTCACGAGGGCCATGATAAACTAGGGTTTAACATTGCGAATGAAGTTTAATTATGGCCACAAGAGCAAACGGTGATGTTCTTTATCGCACTAATGAACATTGATTAAACCATTTTATCTCGTAATTCTTCTGAAATGAATTTTTTTTTGCTTAAAGTAACGACATGCAAAGAAACTTCAAGAGTTATAAAATCAGTAAAATTCCAGATTAATGTTAGAGTATAATATCAAATTACAGAAGAGTAATTCCTTTACTAGCTACATTCAGGATCACCTACAGCTAGTATAAATAGTGTAAATGAATAACATTACAGAGTATTTTATTTGTCTACCGTTCATATTAATGTTTGTCCTCTAATCTCCTTTAAAAACTATTTTTTTAAACTAGTCCAATCAAATAGTTATACATCCATTATTAAATAATAGTTGATAACCTATATTCTCTTGGTTTGGTTTTGTTTTGTTTTAGTAAAAGTGTTATAAAATACACTCTTGAAGAAACACAATCTTCTCAACGAAAATTTCAAAAGAATTCAGGTATTTTTATATTATCCTGTAGATTAATTTAGATTTCGTGATCCAAACACGCGGGATTTTACAACACTTGAGAAAAGCGTAACTGCTAGGCGAGTGTTTTTTTAGCGTTTTGAAAGTCGAGCAACATCTGAAGCGTTTGGATCACAGTATCTTCCACAGAAAACCATTTGGTATTTGTTTATAAAACCAATAACGACAGGTTTAATTGCCTAATATTAATTGATTCAAAATTGGATGAAGTTTGTAATTTACTCCCGGCAAATTTTATTTGGCGGGAAATTTTCTGTTCCTGCATTGTTATTGACCAATGTTATTTTGTAAGCAGATATCATATGTATATGATTGAAATACATTGAATAATTTTGGAGATATTTAACTACATGACACTTTCACCCCTGCTTTGATCATGACTAAACGTCGACAAAAGTCTAGTGTGGATCGCTTTATACAACTTATACAGTCCACTTAACAATATGCGCATCCTTCTTTTTAGGTCCTGAACTCAATGGCGGCAGACGTACTAAAAAAGTACAAATAAAACACACAACAAACCGAGGAAAATTCAAAAGCAAACTGCCTGACAGGAAACATAATGTAAAAAGTGTTTCTGTAGATGAAACCGGTTTAGAAAATGATGAGAAATGTGTAGCTGAATTAAAAAGCCCTCGTGGAGATCTAGAGCCATTATCCTGGGAAGAACAAATGAATTCCAAACAGGTATGTAAAAACACATGCACTGACTCACGGACCTTGCCCGTTTGACAGAGAATGACTGCAACAATTCTCCGACTGATACTCAGGCATTGTAAGAACACAATGTTATCACACACTGTTCATGTGCTGACTTTAGGTTTGATTGTTTTAATTAGAGTAGAATATAACTCTAGTTGGCCCTATTTTTTCCATGCAGGTAAAAATACTTGAAAAAAGACAACCTTCAATAACCACCTATCCTAACAACGAGGTAAAAATTAATATTAAAACTTTCTCCTTGTTTTAAAATTTAAGAGTACATTTCGCCATATTTTTTGTTCTTGCTTTCCCTACTGCATGGCAGAGGTCTCTAACTAAAGTTAGCATTCAACCAGATTATACGTCAACGTGTATATAGATAGTCAAATATTAAAACGTGAATGTCCACTCACACAGCCTATCAAATCACAGTTTAGAAATCCCTAGGATTCCGCGCCGATAAACAGATATATACTGATGTATGTAATATATATTTTAATTCATTGATTATTGATAGACAGGTAATTGGACCTATATATATATATATATATATATACTCACTGGAAAACCTCCAAATCTTGTCGAGATAAATTTTCTTATTTTAAGATTCTATTTCTTGTTTTAAGACAAAATATCTTGTCAAGAAAACCCAGCAAGATTATTATCTTGCAGACGGGACAAGAAAATCTTACAACAAGTATTTTTTCCCCTTAAAACAAGTTTTTAGGGATTTGCAGTGTACACTGGTGTTAAACATTCTGTGTGTGAAAGATGGTATGACAAATACAAACTCAAAGCTTGAGCAAACCATTACAATGGAGATTTATTGAATTACAATGGAGAATTATTGAAAACAAATTTATTTAGGAGATATGTACATATATATATAATATGGAGAATGTGTGAGTTTTAGAGTATTATATAGGAATTAGAATATAGCGCATATGGGTAAGAATGCACGCGTTGGATCAAAAAAATCATTTCGTATAAGTGAATCATAGGCGTAGCAGCCGAATTCTGTTTGGGGGGGGGGGGATTTTCGCCCGAAAAATTTAATTACGGTTAAATATTGATTTTTTAGTTGTATTTTTCAGTCTTAGCTTAACGTATGAATTTTATTTGAGCATTTCACAGCAATATATGTCAAAATTTCCCGAAATTCCCAGCAGAAAGTGTCGGAATTTTCCTCCTTCAAGGATTTTGGGATGGCAATTGCTCCCCCCCCCCCCCCCCTGCCACGCCTATGAAGTCAATTCTGTTAGCACTATATATCTTATTCAAAAATGGCCGCCGAATTAAAATTCTTTTATATACATATAAATTAGCCCTTATGAACTCGTTTTCATGTGTGAAATTCACAATAATTTTTACTTTAAAACGAGGTCATAAGGGCTAATTTATATGCACATAAAAGAATTCTAATTCGGCGGCCATTTTTGAATAAGGTCTATGTTATTATTTTCTAGTAAAGATACAAATGCATATTTTTATTTACGTAGATTGATAGTCGTCCTGTTATATTTCATGATAAGAAATGGGTTGAAGGAATGTTGCATAAAAAAGCCACTCAGTTTCATTTTTCGTCCGCGTGCTGCCCTCTTAAGTTTGAAGAAAACGAAGAGTGTAAAAGCAACAAGAGAACAACATTAAAATGTTTAAATACTGAACAGTTGGAGTCCAAAAATGATAAGCTACTGCAGTTAAGAGGAAGAGGAGTGCCACTTTATTCCCATGAAATGAACGATGAATTAAGTCAAGAAATATTGTTTAGCACAATCAGTGGAATTGTTCCTAAGATGCCAATGACTGCACACCATCCAGATCAAAATGGACAGAGTACGGAGGATAATAATTGCGGTTTAGTGCTTTTGTTGAAAAACAACGAATGTGTTCCAACAGACACCTCTCTTCGTAACCTATCATCTTCTAAGCGGACTGTCGTTCATCCAATTAGTAAACAATATGTGGATATATCAGTTTGTGTACCAAATGCTCATTGTGTTGAAGAACAGGCGGATGAATCTTGTTCGCTTGTAAGTGAAACAAAAGATTTGAATTTTCAAATAAAATCACTTTTATCATCTAACGAAATAAGTGTTGATGGTGAAAGACAATACTCTTCTGCAAAGAGTTCAAATCAATTTATTAAATCTGCTGACAGAAGTCGGCCAGTTTCCAAAACTAGTAATGTAGAAAATGATGAAGAATTCTGTTATAAACGTGAAGATAGCTCCAGGAAAAAGAGAATGGTCTACTCTTCAAATTCGTCTCCAATTGTAGGAAGAATAAAGGATTATCCAGAAAGTCCACAGAGGCCCTCTTCCCTTGTTTACACACCATCTTCTCCACCGCTTTTCTTGGCTAACGAAGTTGTTGAATTGCCAAGAGGTGTATCACCAACAAAGCCTTAATGGAACTGAGGCAAAGTTTCTGTGAAAATATTAGAAAGGAAACAAAGCAATTAGAATTTGATTTACAAGAACTATATCTAAAGAAACAACTTCACAAAAGATAACTTAATTAATCGCCGGTTTTTTCGTGATATGAGTAGGGTCTATTACGGAAACCACCGATGTGTACACGACGTGAAAATTTCGAATCGCTGTCACGCTCACAAACGTCAACAAATTTGGAAATAAATGAGGTAAACAAAGACATTGACGACTAGAGAAAATGGTTATTGCTAATTTTAAAGGCCATACTATTGACAATTACATACATCATACATTACATACATCGACGTGGACGTTTGTGGGTGTGGCAGCGATTCGAATTTTTACACTTGGGTGGTTTCCGTAATATATCATGTTGGTTATATCAGAAGACATGTCTTTAAAGTGTCTATGCAACGAGAATTTACCCCAATGGCCATATCTTATCCCGTTCTTGACTCTTGAGTTATTGATTACGTAAGTTTAGCTATGGCGGTAATGACGCCACACCTGGTGTGTCGGACAAAACGGGTCATCACCTACCTAGCTATACTAAGGCGGCTTCTGATTGGTTTAGATAACCTAACCCAACACCTTCCCCTAACCCTAATCAGTAAGGAGCATGGAACGAATTGATAACCGTCAATGTGATTGGTTACTTATAGCCAATCAGAAAACTCAGTTCATATTAGGTAGGAAAACACGATATCTGGTTTGGACTGGTGCCTGTCTGGCGGTGGCCATTGTGCTATTTTGCCTTGGAAAAATGGACAGCCATTGTTCCATGATACTCAGCTTTTGGTTTATGGCAAAATGAGACAACGGTCAGTCCAAAACTGACTAAACCAAAGTACCAAAGGTTGCACACTTGATCAATCCATGCTCGTGTCCACAACGTGGAATAAATATTTTAGTTGCGCAGACACTTTCAGTAATAATCTAGTTTGACAGTTTTACGTACAACTGTTGTTTTAGCTTTAGTTTTGTATTGTTTGTATTTAGTTTTGTAGTTTATTTATTTATTTGTTTGTCTATTTTTATTTATTTATTTATTTGTCTATTTATATTTATTTATTTGTTTACATATGTATTTATTTCGATAAGAGAAAGGCTATACTGAAAAATTAGATATTCTCTCGTGTATTTATGCTTCATTCTCCTTCCCTGGCCAACCCTACCGCTACTCTTGACTTGAGCATTGAAAAGTATTAGAATCAGGAGGGGAGCTAGCCTGCGAAGCGGACTGCCCCTTGTCCACTCCCCCCTGGAAGCGCTTCCTAGAGGGGAGCAATTTTATATATATATATATATATATATATATATATATATATATATATATATATATATATATATATATATATATATTTGTGAAATTCATTACTAATTCATGAGTTTTGCAGCCAATCCAATTTCAGAAATTACGTCACATGTATACCCCTGTAAACCCCATACAAACTAAACCAATGATGCTAATTAGTTACAACCACTAGTGGATGTATACTCTTCTGATACAACCACTAGTGCTTGTAACTAATTAGCATCTCAATATCCCAAAGGGATTTTTACTATTCATTCATTTCACAAGTTGTTTACAACACTCGCGTCCTTGTTGTATTGAATATACAATCACTCGCCTTCGGCTCGTGATTGTATATTCAGTACAACACGGCCGCTCGTGTTGTAAACATATATATATATATATATATATATATACATATATTAGATATATTTCCCTCGATATATTTCTACCCTACTGCTATTCTTGCGGGTTATTGAAAAGTTGTGAGCTTTCTTTTTGACAAAGCTGATTGGCTATGTCCAATGCTTAATTGTCCGACGTTTTGGATGTCCGAAGTTTTACGAGTGCCAATCAAATCGCTCAACGCATTTATATCCAAGCACTTCACGCGGAATTAAGGGTCTATTGATCGAGGAGGAGAGCAATCTATGTCAACAGTGCAGGAAAATGTTACAATATGAAAAAGCATCGGATTAAATAATTTTTACGTGAAAAATGAGAATTTTGCGGGACAAATTTTAAGAGCACATTGTATCCTAAATGATACGCATTACGTTACGTTTTATACATGTTGTGTACTTGTGGTTCAAATCCCAGGAGGGGAGCTACGTCCCTTCCTCTTCCCCATGAGAATTCCTCCCCTCGTACTCTATCCTTATTAGCTTGATGCATATGAAGAAACTCTCACTCCGTGATATGATTCTCACGTCTGGCTATTCTTGGATCTGATTATTATAATTATGGACCCCACCCCTCTGCCTGCAAAACAGGCGCACTTTAAGTCTTAATAATTTATGGCCACCCATACGTACTACAAACTGCACACAGATTGTTTCGAGAAGACTATACAAATGGGAATTGGCCAGTTGCTTCTTCTGCAAAATTTTATAATTTAAAGACGAAATCTGTGTCCACAAGTGCGAAATTATGCCTGCTCCCCAAGTCATGCGCACCAATGTAGACGCAACAGGTGGTCGCATTAATTAGTAATAAATTACATAATTATTTAGTATAAATTGATTAAATTCTTGCATTTCTTGGTTTTGCTTTGTGACTGAATTTATCCATAACAATGGCTGCTTCAGCGACTTCAGCTTTACGAATATTCAGTTCGCGTCTGCTTTGTGGAAGAAAAGGACTTTTGTCAAAGCCACTGACGACGTGTCAAAGTGGTAAATATGCCATGTTCGCCAGAAACTTCTCAGTAAACAGGTAGAGAATGTTAAATTACTTTACTCGTAATTAATTTCCTTATTTTATCTAACTGATAAATTGCTTTCTTTTACATCTTTGTAAACCTGTTTTGCATTTCTGTATGTTCTTAGTGCATTATAATTTTGCAAATAGCGAACCGCATAATTTTGGATTCCTGCCTACTGTTGGCAACCACATTTTACGTAATACTTTTAGAATTTCATTATTTTAGATTCCTTGGCAGAAATGTTAAGCATGGTTATGCAATACAAATTTAATAAAACAGTTCTTTTAAACTATTATCGATCAATAAAAACACGCATACGACAATAGATGCGATATATTTTTATAGCTATACATTTTTGTTTGCACCATGAATTATTAAATGAAAATTGCTACTTATTGTTTGTCAAATACTGGAAGATGTCAGACCATTCAATTCAGTTCAATTCAGCAATTTGCCGCATCCTTGCACTAATTGTGGCTGTAAACTATGTACATTGTGTACATAGTTTGGACTTGTCACGATTTGTGTAGCTACAGTAATGGAGCCTATGAACATTCCCATCTAAATGACATTCAATGGTGTTGAGTAATGGGTGACTGAAACTTACCAAAATGCTTTGCTAGTATGTCCTATTTATTTATAAGCACTGGAAGATTGGCAAAGCATTCTGGTAGTTGTAGTCACTCAATGCCATCCTACATCACTGACGTGCAAATGCTAAAATTATTAGGGTGGATTGAGAGAGAATAGACCACTTTCAGGCCCATTTTTACTTAGGGGGTATTCACATGAGGCCATCCTAAACCCAGACTGGCCTGAATTTTCACATCTGGGTGTTATTTAAATCAAATATAGCCACTGTTGCTTCAAGATTCATGTCAATAACTAGTCTTTCAGCTAGATCATGACCACCAGAGAGGCATTTCATGTGGATTTGACACCAGTGTCATTTAAAATAACATATTGAGTTGAGAGTGGTTTAGAAAGCTTCTTTTTGTAGTCTGAATTAGTTTGCACATGGTTCTGGATTTGACTTAGACTTTAACATGGAAAGCTGGTCTGGATCCAAACTTAGTTTGGTCTAGCAGGTGTCTAAGGGCTGGTATTGCCTCGAGATCCCGTTTATTGTAAATTGCTTTTTGCAAATATATATAGAAAAGTGCCTTTTAATTTGATAAAACATGTGCCTCAAGTGTGGTAGCTAATCATCAACCTCATGCAGCAGGAGAGCTTGAGATTACATGACAAAATATTCTGATAAATTGGGAAAATTTTCCTGCTAAAACAAAACTAAAAACTAAACTAACTTATATTTCTACTGGATAACTCTATCAGTTATATATATATCTAAACTGTTATCCCTAGAGGTCCAGTATTAGGGCCCACCCTCGTTGGTCCAGGGCTGGAAGCACTCTTCTGATCTTTTCACATGCAGCCAAGGTGAAATTTTTAATCAGATAACTACTGAGAGCAGAAATCGAACCCAGCTCACAGAGGTGAAAGGCACATGTGCAACTAATGTGCTAACCACTGTGCCACCAACACCCCAAGTGAACTGTGAAAAGTGATGAAAAGTGTTAACTCATTTACAGGTCGCAAGACATCAGAAAATGGCATCCTGGACAATTATACAGTGCTTTTTGTGTGACTTTAATGCCATTGTATGGGAATTGACAAATTAAAACAAAAATTACATTATGCAGATTTTAAATATATTTTTTATAAGAAATATGCCAACTTCTACATAATCAGCAAACAGCTCAGTGATTATAATCATAATTTCTAGTGTTTCTGCGAAAACAAAATTTAATTTCTTAAAAAACTCCGATTTTTATGGCAGTTTGAAATTGGCAAAACAGCGATGTTAGCGGCACACTTCCGTGAAAATACATGTAATTCGTTTCGAGGAGGCTGGAACGAGTGTATTTTGTGACGTCACGCAAGGTACTCGTAGACTATAGCGCCTTCTTTATGCTATAAATTTCGATATCTACAAATATTTGCGCTTGCTGTATCGTTAGAAAACTTGTGAAAAGATGGTGTTTAGTTGTGTTGCTGCCAATTGTACGAATAAAGCTAGTCTCAAGAATGGTGCAAGTCTTCACAACCATTCCATATTTCAACGATGACCAATCTGACGCTAAGAAGCGAAGAAAAATTTGGGTTGATTCAGATGTCGTGAAGACAAAACGTGTCTTCGAACCTTCGAAAACTTCAACACTTTGCTCAGATAATTTCAAGCCTAAGGAATTCGAGAGAAGATATTGCGTGTTACATGGTTAAACAAAACTGATCTATCAAAAATTAAGGACTAATCATCTCAGGATTTGTGTATTTCCAAGTATTCATGACCAAAGACCAGAGTGTAAACACATCGCTAAACACCATTCGCTTATTTCCACTGTTCTTCTGTTGTAATTTTCCAACCAGTTCTTCGTCGGCCAAAGTGTTCGGCATATTCTAAGCTGGAGTTAATACCTTCCTCTCGACTTGAATATTCATGTTGACTTTCACCGACATTGATTTCTGCATCTTGTATTACACTATATCCACGAATAAAGTTTACGCCGTCTAGTTACGACACCAGATCTTTAGGTTCGATGGCTATAGATCCGACATTGACATAACGCGTGCGAAATAGTTTACTTTGAACTTAGTGCTTGTCGAATCTTTTCAACAACCAGCACAAGGCCCGACATTATTTAGTCTTTTGAGTTTTGGGCAAAAGGTTAGGTCCATTATATATTTTGATGCGCGTCTTTGGACGCGCGTCTTTGGACGCGTTCCGTGCGCTTGATAAGGTCGACAGACTGTGGAGCCCAGACTTGCGATGCGTAAGCGAGTTGGGAACGGACGAGAGCTAGATAAACTGTTCGACGGACAGAGAAGTTCTTGTTTTTTATCGTGGACCGTCGTATATATCCCAGTAATTTGTTGGCTTGGGCGCACTGGTGGAGGACTTGTTTGGACCAGGTAAGTGAGGAAGAGGTCCAGACGCCGAGGTCACGTTCGCAGTCTGTGGTGTTCAAAATGGTAGCTTGTAAGGATACTCGATTTTATTATGTTTTCTGGTAATTCGTATTGTACTAAAAAATAAGCGTTTAGTTGTTCTTTTGCTTTGATATACTATTGATTGAAGTGGCATTTTGATACTACGCTTAATTTTTAAGGATCTGGGTGATTCATCATTGAATGCTTAGGAGTGTGGCAGGAAATCTAATTTTTGCTTGCTCTCCAAATTTTACTCCACATTTTTAAAAGAAATTTGCCTTCTTTTGATGCACACACTGGAGTGCCGAATTAAAGATACTAGTGCTATTTAAATCTTTTAAGCCTTTCTCTAAGAGATGATCTGTTAACAAGAATTTTACTGGTAGAAAAATAAAGGATTTGAAATTTTAGATAAAAAAAGATACAAATTGCTTAGTCAGCATTTTTCAAAAACTTTGGTGTACGATATTTTCGTAACGAATGACTGAAAGTAATCAGTCCAATTGAGTTTTTTTGTCCACTTATATAGATCTATCTGGCAGAAATGTTTAACTTGCAGATTTCCAAAATTTATATTTTTCCAATAACAGATGATGTCATTACTAGCACACACCCCTTTTGACCAAACTGGTTCAAACATGACGTCACTAATGTGTTCTTTTGTTCACGTGAAGTACTTTTACTGACAACGTCAGTGAGAAAGAGTTTTTTTTTTGTGTGTTATGTAAGTTCTTTTTTGTACATGTATTGATCATGAAAAAAAATTTGCATTGATCATGAAAATTTTTAAAGAAAATAGGACAAATAACAGACAGCATTCAAAACAAAGAAACAATGACTTTAAGTATTTGATAAAAGACACCAATTCCTGATCACTATTTAAGCCTGGTTTCCATTTGGTCATTGGTGAGTTGCTTACCTGGCTTAACAATTGAGCTATAGACGAGTTTCAGGGTGTTGCGTGCGCATCGTTTTGGAAAGAAATTGGTGGGCTCTTGGCGGGCTCCCCACAAAGTAAGTTATGGCATTGAAACAGACTTGCTAGCCAACAACAGCAGAATAACAATGTTTTAGATCCAGAAACTGTATCTATACTTTGTTTATTTTAAACAGTATGTTTACTTTGAGTGGAGCTTGCTAGTTTTTTTGAAAAATGATGCGCGCACAACACCCTGAAACTCGCCTATTGGGAATACTATTGATGGAATAGAAAAATACAATACAGTGAATACACACACCTCCCAGCAAATACAGCCAGGGGCATCGGAGTGACACTAAAAGTGGGGGGAGGGGGCCCAAAATCTTTAGGGGGGTCCAGGGTCATGCTCCCCTGGAAATTTTGAAATCTAGAGTCTCTGAAATGCCATTTCCTGCATTTTAGGACAAGGATTTACGGAATTCTAAAGGTCCAAAAACGTCATAAAATACTCAAAAGACAACACTTTTCCAGACATTGAGTATCTGCATTCAAATTTTTTTATTACATCTTTATTCAAAGTCGTGGGTTAGCTAGGGTTAGTGATTTTGCTAATCATAACTTTATTACTGGCCTTGTTAAAAAGTGGGGGGGCCCACAAAAAGGGGGGCAGGCCCCCCCCCCCCCCCCCCCCACTTCCAACACCCCTGAATACAGCTCCTCCTATGGCTAGGGCATAGCTAGGCCTCGGCTTAATGTTTAACTAAATGGAAAAAAAACAAAAACCCAATTATATTGAATATAAATCAAAAACAAATTTCTCAGTGAGGTATGATGCTGGGTGGGGTATCAGGTTATTGCCATTCAGACTTCATGGCATCCAGGGTATTATTTCGTCTGGTGAGGATATTTTTTTCTTCTACTTTGAAACAGGATACTATTTTTTGCCATTTTGTGTGAAACATGATCACAAAAATACTCTGATTCAGGGTTTCAAATATTTATATTCAGCCCCGCTTCGCGTATTAGAAGAAGTCGACTTGGGGCAAGTCTAAAGCCGGTTTTCCACTAGGCGACTTTTTTCGCGCGAAGCGACTTTTTCTTTTGTCTCATGAGCTCTGAGCTGGAACTAATCAGAAATCTATTGAATTCGAACAAAAGAAAGTCGCTTCGCGCGAAAAAAATCGCCTAGTGGAAAACCGGCTTAACTGCATGTCTGCATCCCTGGCCTATCCTGACTTCCAGGGACCGCATGTGATTGATGTGATTTAGTCATGCTCGCGTAAAGCGCTCCTGTGTTGGCCGCATGATCAATTTATTCTAAATTTATAACACGATTTACCCGAAAGACAGAATTAAGATTAATCTAACATTTTATCTAACCACTAATATGTAGAATATTTAACTGTTCGATATGACGTAATTTATTTAATATGATGTATTGTGAAAAAAGTAAACAGACTGCATTCGTATTAATTATACAGTATTTTACAGTGTATAGTGATTTGAGATCAGTTGAGAAACACACCTTTCTTTCCTCGTGATTTCTAAATTACGGGAAAACCTCTTTTAATTTTCAGGTTGGTCATGAGTAAAGCATTTATTCAAAAACCAGCTCCAAGCTTTAGTGCAACTGCTGTAAAAGATGGAGAGTTTGTCGATGTGAAACTGTCGGATTACAAAGGTAACGGATAACGTAATTATTTTATCACTTAGCTTCCTTCTTTAATTTATTTCTTGATTTTTCTCTAGGGAGATATTTGGTCTTTTTCTTTTATCCGCTTGACTTGTAAGTAGTTCTTGTATTCAATTCAACGAATTGATTTCAAAGCACAAAACAGTCTTTATGTTATAATTATGAATTTTGGAATATGACACTCGCGTTGATCTAAATTGTGAAAGCGGGCGGGACATCCGGTGATTCCGGTGATTCCGGTGAAGCAGACAGTTTTGTTCGTTTAATATACTTCTAGTCATTTTCTTAGAAATGTTGAACTCATTGCGTTGTTGTGGTGTTAGCTAGTCGTCATGCGAGGTTTCTCCAATGTTTATATACATAATATATTTGCTATAATATGTATGGGACATAAACATCTATACTGTATGTAGAGTTTTGAATTTTCTTTTTTTAAAACTACTGGTACCTTTCAACACACGACTTTGGGTCTTTGGCATGGTATTGAAATCAATAAATATATTGGCATACTTATGGTGTGCCCAATATTCAAACTATAAAATGACAATAGCTACAGGACATGTACAGTACATATAAATTTATAAAAGCTAACTTATATGTACTGTATCTGTAAAATCAGATAAAATACCTGTTACTAGGAAAGAAAGCTCTGCTTACAGGGCAATCTTTTACATGCAATATGATAAAGTACAGTATATAAAGTGGTAGAAGTATTTTTAGAACTCTTACAGGTACTTCAAGTTTGGGCAGTTAATTTTACATTTATTATCAATGGATTCATTTTAAAAAGCTGATATTTTTATTGTTGAATTATCTTTCAGTGCATGCATGCACAAAATTGACGTATAAGATAATGTACATGTATTGATGTTATTCAGGAATATGCATTAAGTCTTTTGTCTTATACATAGTAATTCACTGTTATTCCACTGACAGCTGCTAATTGCACAGCATGATGAAGAGGCATTCATGTGTTAAAAATTGCATATGGTATAAATAATTATACTGCTGAGATTAATTTTCATAACTAAATACACTTATGTATCAAATGGAGCTCTTCATCAGAGTACAATAGTGAAATAAAGTAAAACAGGGCTTATATCCAAGAAGATGGCATAGAAAAGACATTATTTGGAGGGTAAACAAAGTGATGAGATGTAAAAATGTTAAATATTTAGGTTTTTTACAATCAATCAACAATCGGACTGGAGGAGGGAGAACTAATAAGACTTAATTGAGGAACTATTAGTGAGAGTAAAGTGGTTGAGTAAACTTAAAAAGGAAGGAGAGTGTATAGCTAATGATAAAGAAAAAAAAATCAAAGAAAAATGTTGAAAATGAGATTTCATATTCTAATTTTTTAAACAGTTGTGCATAAACATTTGACTACATGTGCTGGTTCCTTAGTACCTGTTAGCTTTTCAGGTAGCACTTGGTTTTGCCCAAATTAAAAGTTGGCCACAATAAGCTACTAGTAATAAGAGTATAACTGTAATTGGAAATTTTGGCAATCACCTCACACAAGTTATTTTATGAAATAGAATCCAAAACATTTTCCTAGTTGCCATTGAGTAACATACTGTGTTGTAATTAAAACAAATAAATTTTCAATGCAGCCAGGTGAAAACTTCAAAATGTTTAAACAGAACTTAAAAAATTACTTGAACACTTACAACTGTTCAATCACTTCAATGTTTATGACAATGTTTTGACTCAC
Organism: Corallium rubrum; assembly: GCA_964035015.1. Taxonomy (NCBI): domain Eukaryota; kingdom Metazoa; phylum Cnidaria; class Anthozoa; order Scleralcyonacea; family Coralliidae; genus Corallium; species Corallium rubrum. Next base: position 1,140,337 of record OZ035998.1, read on the forward strand.
CAATTTAGTGTCTTTACCTGCAGGGGTAATTGTTTGAAGACTCCTGATGTCCCATTTTAATTCTCATAGAACCAAGGATGTAATTTTACTGTATGAGGGTATAAGTACATTAATTTATATGGGAGTATTGGGACCTATATCTTCACAATGATCACCCTTGATCAAAGTGTTAAAACATAATTATAATACTATATATACACACGTAAAAACACACAAGCTGTTACATACAGACCTGCAAGCAAGTTGTTACAAGGCTGTTCAACAGGCTGTCACCACTGTTACTGCTCTGCACTCAACAAGTTGTTAACAGGTTGATGCTAACAAGGTTGTAGCAGCTTCTTGAATGAACAGCATTGTTACAACTTGTTAACAGCCTTGCTACAAGCCTGTTGCGAACACATGCATCCTTAGAGCTTTTTACGTGTGTAGGTCATGAACAGTGTAATACATGTACTTTAATGCACTGCTGCCTAGGCACCCCTCACCCTCCATTTAGTTTAAATACATATAAGTAGCAGTAGTTGATCTCAATTTATATTGTTTTTAGTACCTTTGTGTGTCCTACTGAGATCATATCATTCAGTGATCGTGCAGAAGAGTTCCGAGCCATAAATTGTGAAGTGCTGGCATGCTCAGTGGATTCACACTTCTCTCATTTGGCATGGTAGGAAAAACATTACGTCAAGCATCACTGTATTTGTTCTTTGTTTTAAACAACAACAACAACAACAACAACAACAACAATCAATCAATTCTTTCTATTAGTATATACAATATTAGTTGTTACAAATTTTGAATCATACAGCGCTCTGCATGCATGATTTTTATAAAATTACCTTTTAGCTTTTAGCCAGAGTCTTTTTTATCTTGAGAAAGAAGTGAAAATTTTGAGTAATTTGTATAGGTAATAGCATGGTTTCAAGCTGTGGTTTCAAGTGCAATTTGGAAAAAACATGCATGAGTGAGTTTTTCAAAGACTATCAAAATTGCAACGAGTCCAAAGCACGAGTGCTATTTGAGGTCTTTGAGGTCACAAGTGCATGTTTTTTTCAAAATTGCACTTGAAACCATTACACTATATTTACTTATTAATAATATACAGTACATGAAAAAATTTATCATAAAGAGAATCTTTCTAATCAAAATGCTTTGTTCAAATAACATACATGAAAAAAAAATTAACAGGAAGAGCTTTTTTTCTAGTAAAAAATGATTTTTGTGCAAATTAAAAAAATTACAAAATTTGCACTGTATTTTATTTTCTGCACTGAATTACACTAAAATTGCACTCCTCTCAGCCAGTCAGAATTGAGAATTTTTTTCGTGTATATCATCATGATATGTATCAATCATTGTGGGATGTTTAATTAAATCCATACCTTTAGCTCTTTATATTTTGGGCCAGTCTGATGTACTTACCACATTGCTGCCTGAGAGTGTCTGAGGGTTAGTGTTTATTAAACCAGAGCAGAAAATACACAATTTGACCTAAAAGTTGTACAGTATATATGCATATGAAAATTGGAATTGAAAGAGTTAATTGGAATATATTGTGATATCATACCAATCAGTAACCAGGCCTTTTTATAAGGAAAACTGCACCTATGCAGTAATTCGTACACCTAAATAACTTTGCATGTGTGAATCGCACATGCGTTAAAGCTTAACGATCATGGCACAGAAACAACGTAACTTTTACATTTTCTACAAATCTGGAAAAAGAAAGCTGTGTTGCTTGATATTCATTGTGAGACGTTATCTTTCGCTTTAACGTATTAGTTTAGTTGTAAAATGTAAAACCTACGCTGGGAAAACTGTTACAGTACCCTAGGCTTAAAGACGATATACATTACATTGCAAGACCTTACACGTTGTGAAACCTTACGTTACGTTGTGAGACCTTACGTTACGTTCTGAAACCTTAGGTTACATTCTGAAACCTTGTGTTACCCTGTGAGATCTTGCGTTACGTTGTGAGACCTGACGTTACGTTGTGAGACCTTAGGTTATGCTGTGAGATCTTGCGTTACGCTGCGAGACCTTGCGTTCCGTTGTGAGACCTGACATTAGGCTGTGACACCTGACGACCTTACATTGTGACACCTTACGTTGTGACACCTTGCCTTATGTTGTGAGATGTGACATTACTGGAACTTTCACACATTTTCACAATTGCAATGTGAACATGGCTTTCACTACGCGTGCATGTTTGCGCGTGCGATCACACGTGTCAAGCGAAAAGGCCTGATTAACTGACTGCAATATTTTCTATTCTAGGACATTGACACCAAGAAAGAAAGGTGGTCTGGGTGAGATGAACATTCCCATTCTATCTGACATTACAAAACAGATTTCAAAAGATTATGGAATATTGTTGGAAGACCAAGGTGTTTCTTTGCGGTAAGAAAAACTAACAGTACTATAGAGTCCGAAATATTAAGAGATTATTAACTGAGAAAAAGGTCTGTATAGGAAAATGTCAGGCCAAGGTTTGATAGTCCTATTTCTATACAGACCAAGTGAGTAAATGAGGTTAATAAATAATTTATCATATGATTATGTTAAGTTTATTGATACTTATTATATCACAATTAGTGTAAAAACATTAGCAGTTCATGCCAAGCAAAACGAACATCCGGGCTATGCACTGACCAATCAGACGTCAGGATGTTACAAAGCTATACATAAATATAATAATAATAACATTTATTGTGTTTTGATTGTGTGGTTGATCTGTTGATTTTGTCTGTTTTTGTAGTGGATTATTTATCATTGATGATAAAGGAATCTTACGACAAATTACAGTAAATGACCTCCCTGTTGGAAGATCTGTTGATGAAACTTTACGCCTTGTTCAAGCTTTTCAATTTACAGACAAATATGGAGAAGGTATTGTATAAAGAATATCTTTAAAAATACCATAATTTGGTTTGCAGACAGGCATGGCGAATAAAAATTATGAAATATAAGTGGATTCTGGCTTTAAAATTTTATTACAAGACATTTTGGTTAAAATACTATAACCTTCTTCAGTTAAAAGAACTAACAAATGGCTCTATTATATATAGGAGTATCAGTAAGAATTACAAGATAAAAGCTAGCAATTGCTTATTTCACAGACGAAATGCCAGGATTCAATTAAAGAATATCTTCTAATTAATTAAAGAATATCTTCTAATTAAATAATATCTTCTAATTAATTAAAGAGTATCTTCTAATTAAATAACATCTTCTAATTAAAGAATATCTTCTAATTAAGTAAAGAATATCTTCTAATTAAAGAATATCTTCTAATTAAAGAACATCGAGACCGGTCTCGAATTCGTCCTATTTCGCCGTCTAGGCGGAACTGTGCTAATTCGAGAACGGTTCCAAATTCGTCCAGTACCGTGTAAACGAGGTCTAAGCTAGCCTATACGTTTTATAACATAGTGTAATGTGTTATACGACTTAGCATAACGTCTTTTAACGCAGTTTAACGTCTTATAAGGTAGTGTAACAACTAATAATGTAATTTAGATAAGTTTTGTAGAAACACCACATAAAAGATTTATTTGCTAAGCTTTCGGCCTGTTGACTCAGGCCTTCATCAGAGCAATAACAACAAGCTGTTGGCTCACGTCATTTATAAACTAAGCAACTGATCAATTAAATCACGTAAGAATACAATGGCGTATCACGTTAAAATTTATTAATTAGAAAACAAAATCAAGAATGTTCTCCGAATAGGAGACACACTATCCTACGTGCTGTTTAATGACTGTCCTTCCTGAGAAATATAAAAAAAATCTATATTACGTTATCGCCATGAAAACTTTCAAAGAATTAAACTAATAATGTACTGTAGTGTAATGTCTTACAGCATGGCGCAACGCCTACAGTAATTGTAAGATCTTTTTAGAATATGAAAGAAAAACGCGTATTTAAAAAGTGTTTCTTTCGCATATAAACCGTACCAGTATATAAACCACATGACGTTAGAATTTGGACAAAGTTTTGCGCTTAAAAAACGTAGGAAAATACGTAGGGGCACACATTAGGGTGGGTGTGGGTGTGACCACGCACCGCTCCCCAACACTTGAAAGTCGGTCGAGAAAGTCTATCCCGAATTGTCCGCTATCAGTCTTACCTTTTCGGTCCTGACCGTCCGGCATGATGGTGTTTGGAAAGTTGAGGAGATGAGTTCGGGTGGAGATGGTGAGGTTATCAAATAGACTCTGATCCAGAGTGTCCAACCATTCCGATTTCGTCGGAATTATCCCGATTTTAATCCCGACGCGAGCTCGATCGGGATAGGAAAAATATCGATTTTAAAGATCTGATCTTCAAAATCGGGACTTTTTCTATCCTGATTGAGGTCTCTGGTCTCGTCCCATAATGATATACCTGAAAAAGTACTTGCTTTTATAGGCCTGTACTCCGTATTGTTGGCTCACGGAAATTCAAATTAAAAACCTTAACAAATCTTTAAAATATTTAAACCTCATTCATCCATATTGATTTAAACGAGCGTGATAAATTTGATCGGTGGCTTTGGGTGACAAGGTAAACAAAATGGCGGCAAAGGAAACCGACTGATGAAAGGAACAGAGCAGAAAAAATATCAAATGACACAGCTTTCGCTTTCTCAAGTAAGTAATATCGGATTTCTCGAACTTTAACTCGGTAAATATATTTGAAGAATACCGAAAACTTTACGTTTTTTTATGGAAAACAAGCGTAAAATGATGATCAATTTACCGAGCCTTTTTGACAGAAATATCCGCCCGAGAGTGCTAGAAATGGTGTTCCAAGGCATCCAATTTTCGGGGGGGAGGGGGCATGCCCTCAGACCCTTCTAGATAGACTCCGATTTGGCAAGGTGCATTTAGGCTGGGCACTGCTGATTAAAAAAGTCGGCCAAAGAATAAAAAGTACCCCCCCCCCCCCAATGTTTCGAATGTGCGCCCCTGAAAATACGGTACTGTGATGTATCTGTGCTGTGACAAAAACATAAATGACGCCATTCAACTGGGAGAATTTCCAGTAGAGTATAAGCTGTGGTGGTATAAGTAGTGGTATTTACTGTCATGAAGTAAATGCAAAATTAGAACGTGGTGTTGAGAGGATTGATCAACGCACTGCTGCCATGACCTGAGGGAGGGCCATCTCGTTAGAGTAAAATCGTTTTGCGTTAGAGTAAATTAATTTTCTCCATAAAAGGTTTCGCACATGTCTCACAAGTTTAATTTAGTTTATTGTATAGCTCTAGTGGTGGTCTTGATTATTGAAAAGTTTTATACCCTCAAGGTTTACCCAATTGTGTTTTCAATAAATCCATAAAAGCTAATTTGCATAAAATCTGCGCTTAGACAAACAATTTATTTTTAGTGAAACAAAAGTAGCGTGCTGCGTAGGCAGTGTTGAAACAACACTCGAAATAGAGTAAGGTTAGATATACTGCCGAAACAGAGAACGTATAGGGCCTTCGCTCGAAACGTTAGACTCCTATACGTTCTCTGTTTCGGCAGTATATCTAACCTTACTCTATTTCGAATTTATTTTTAGTGCATGTAACTCCGCAAACTATTTCTTTATTAGTATTAATTTTTTGATTTATTTATTATGTTTGAAAATAATTTATTTCATCTTAATTATTTGCATTTGCAAACAATTTTTTCAGCATTTATCATCCCCCTCCCTCCCTCCAGAAAACTAATGCTTTGTCTCTTACCGTAAACCTTAACATGAAATACGCAAGCGCTACAAGTATAAAACCTTTCATGAATCAAGACCACCACTCGAGCTATGTAATGAACTAGAATGCAGCTTATGAGACCGGTGCAAAAATTTGTTATGGGGGGGGGGGGGGGGGGCAACGTAATTTCTCATAATTTAGACTGTCGAGTCATGCACGACCATCGTAAGCCTAGTCATAGTTAGTGGAGGGGGGTGGTTTGGAAACTTGGCAAAAGTCATCGTTCCATGCTTTTGTTCAATTTGTGTAATTTCACGGTCACTGAACGTATTGTATTTTCCGTATAATGAAGCAGTCATCCAATACCAACGTTCGGGTTTAGTTAGTGTAGTCCTTCATCGTCACGTGTTGTAAGTCCTTTGTTCGTTGTGTAGTCCTTCGTCGTCACGTGTCCATTCATCAACATGACCATTGCATAATCTTGAAAGACAATGGAGCTTCCAAACCACCCCCCCTCCACTAACTATGGTCTAGTGACGGTTTTTAGCCAGCTCAGGCAGGAATGAGTTAAAGTTGTATTCAGGGGTCCGTAAAGAAATGTTGCGAAACGTTGGGATAGACAATGAACACACGTTTTCTAGTGTTTGATCAACCTCGTACCCAGGCTCTTTGCTCGGCGGGAGTTCCGAGCAAAGAGCCTGGGTACGAGGTTGGTGTTTGATATATCATTTCTCAAATAAATGTAATTATGTTACTTTTAGTTTGTCCAGCAGGATGGAAACCTGGTAATGATACAGTAAGTATATCGAAAAATTAATTAATTTATTATAATAGGATTATTTTCTAAGATTTAAATAATTCCTTGATTTTTCATAACTAATAATTTCATAGTAATTATTGACTCGTTTTTGTTTTTTGTTTTTTCCCCCCCAGATCAAACCAGACTTGAAGAACAGCCAAGATTACTTCTCAAAGCAATTAGAAAAATAATTGTCAGAAATTAGGATATTATCTAGCAGAGTGTACATGTGTTCATATATTATATCATTTAGAAAAGTATCACCCATTTGGAAACGTCTAACGTAACGATATACGGAATTATTATTGCATGTGTGTAAGATTGCCTTATTTATATTTTGCGTGCTTTGGTATTGCAATACAACAAATGAGCTTTATCTTTGAGTTTCTTGATTTTAAATAGCCAGCTTTTGCTCACCATTGTTGAACCGTTCCCAAATGTTCTTGGATGTGTATTAAATATAGGTAATATATTTTGTGTAAGAAGTATTCGCTATCAGCATACCAATAAAATTATACCGATAATAACGATTTCTATGCTATAAACGACTATTAGAGGAATGACGATTGAACAAATATGTGGAGTTTTGTGTGAACAAAGAAAGTTTGTAACTGCGTTGAACTGCCGCAGTCTACGTCTATTTACATTGCAGTCTGGACTGCAACAGCAACCGCAACATACGGAAAAACCTCATCGTAAGGAAACCTGGGTCGGGCCAAGATGCTGCGGTGTCCCCCAATCTGGACTCGACAAAACGAATGAATGAATGAATGAATGAATGAATGAATGAATGAATGAATGAATGAATGAATGAATGAATGAATGAATGAATGAATGAATGAATGAATGAATGAATGAATGAATGAATGAATAAACAGTGCGTAATGTAAAGTCCGAGAAGACGACTGACTTCGAGGACACGACTTTTATAACAGCTAGCCTGGTTCATTGTTATGTTAATATATATATGCAGATGGTAATGCAAATATTCTGCTAATCGAACAGAAAGAAATTCTTATGCTACGCAATCGTAGAGAATTAATAATTACCAGTTTTTTAATCTTTAAAGTCACTTTTATGAATTCTACAGAACGATGGAAAACCTAAGCCGTTTATCAAAAAAACTCCGATACTTCATGTAGACCTGACCCCAGCACAAACCCTAATTCTATAACCCTGGACCATGATTACCGGAAACGGACTGACTAAAAGAAAAAAACTCGATAGTCTAAGATCTGTGGGATGAAAAATATTGAAAAAAATTGTTTGCAGATGCTGATAAGATCAAATAAATTGTTTGTAAACATAATAAGTAAAAAACAAAATGTTTGCAGAGCAATGATGAAAGCCCCATGATTTAGTATTTGTTACCAACTTATCTCCGTTCATCAGTACGTAGCCAAGGCGGGGGGGAGCGGTCGCCCCCCAATGGTCTCCAAAGGCAAAGTGAGTACTGACTAGTAATGTGTTATATATTTAGGTTAAATAAGATCATTTTAACTCGGAAAAAGCTGAATTTGAGCCACTAGTGCCTATTAACTTTGATAAAACATTGATGTTTTGATGCTGATTAAACGTTCATTTCTTTTGAAATTTCGTCATGAATTATTAATGATTTGATAAATAAATCTAAAGATATTCTAACGTGTATCGTGCTATGTTCTGGTTTGATTTCAACAAAATTATGTAATTTATGGCTCTTGGATTACTCTAAAATATTTGCCTCAAAATGCAGGAAATAACGTTTCAGAGACCCTAGAAATCAAAACATTTCCAGGGGGGCATGCCCCCGGACCCCCCATAGCAGATCGAGCTGAGATTCTTGCCCCCCCCCCCCAACTCAACATAAGACCCTGTGGTAGCAAGCCACATGAAATATTAATTTGCATGAATCTCTTGTAAAAAAAGTTTGCAAATGAAGGCTGCTGAAAAAAAATAGTTTGCGCAGGTACAAGCACTGAAAAAAATTGTTTGTCTCGAAAAATTTTTCATCCACCCCCTCCAGAAAAATAATGGTTCGTCCCTATAACAGAAACCAAAATGGCAAAAAGTAAATAAATTGAAAAGCAAAGCAAAAATATGCCAAATTTTAAAAAATGGTTAATATATCGGAATGGTGACCATGAATATGGTAGCTTGTTCAGTTGAAATTGATAAATGACATTCGGATTGTCGTCAAACGCAAAATATTCACGTCGTTTGCTCGTCGACCAGGATTTTTCCATAGGCCATATACAGTATACACTGTATATAACTTCTGCAAAATAAGTTTTGTTAAGCCAAGGAAACGACTTCAGATAATTAGCATAATTATCTCCTGTCACACCCACATTTCATAGTTCTATAAAACGCGTTAATCATTAATCTTTTGGGACAAGGGACAGGGTAGCATACATTTTGTGATAAATGGTTATCGCGCTCTTTGAATAGAAGAATGAGATAACCACGGTCATACCGTTTATCACATACTAATGGTAGTTTGATCTCTGGAAATATCTTTCTCGGTAAATTAAAAAAGATTTCTTTGCTCGTGCGATAAAAATTATACTGCATATATACGCAAAATGTTAAAACAGACTTGCAGAATCTAAAATTATCACTCGTAAAGCTTAAACGTCAACTCGAGGCCTCCTGGTCGTTAGAAAGCGACCCCGATATAAACCCTTTATCACACGAGTGAACATTGATTAACCCTTACTTTTTTTATTTCTTTATTAAAAGTTTGAAATTTAATATTAAGAACAACGATGCAAGCAAACTTTCTGAAGATAATAGAAATATTTACACAGATCACGTATTGAACTATATTTTTGCGGTGGTGCATGCAATTGTAAATCAACTATACAGTGTGTATCAAAAAAAACCTGAACCTTAGAAAACACCTATTGTAGTAGTTTGAAAGCCTAAGCACTTCGCTGAACCTACACATGCATGCGTAGAACACACGGTCTTATACACCTGGGAAATTAAGATAACTTGAACTGTATGCATGGTGAATGTATATTTAAAACTTTTTCTCTTCCTGTTTAACTTATGTGCTGATTAATTTAGAACGCAGCGCTGTTAATTTAGAGCTTTCAAACTACAGTAGGTTGTTTTCTAAGGGTTCAGTTTGTTTTTTTATACAGACTGTAGACCACTATTAAGTAATATCAAGCCTCACTGCACTTCATGCATTGTGTAGTCTT
>OZ035998.1:1155000-1359486 GCA_964035015.1 Corallium rubrum
TAACTCACTGAATTAAGGTAGTCAACATGAAAGATGAACTATCAAAAATAAGTTTGTTTTATTGCCGACTTACGGAACTTCAAGTTAAAATACGGTAACATTTCCCAAGTGTATATATAACAGTTCTTGTACAACTGTGAACATAGCGTTAGGTTAATAGGCAGCACTGTCAGGTAATAAGACCAAATAATAAATCGCATTATAATTTATTCATGTATATACTGTATATTCTTCATGCACTTGTTTTCATTTTCGACAGGGCAGCTTGCATAGTTCATATCCTTTATTAATTATAATAATTTTGTCTGGCTAATATGTTAAAAATAAATACAGACTTATATCTAGCCAAAAATCTGGGAGACTGATTAATAAATTTTAGAAACAGGATATACAGATAAACTTTGTTTAAAAATTCTAATGTCTAAGATGCACTGACTTTGAGTCGCAGATTCCGTTGCCAACAATGATAAAGTCCATGTTTCCTCTGGACCATTACAAATCTCGTCAGTCTCAGTAACATCGCTATCTTCTTCCCGTTTGTGACCTAAAACCTAGCAAGTAAAATGAAGAGAAAACAAAGAATTTTTAGCACGTCTGTAGCAACTTTATTAGATGCTCTTCATAAAAGCATAAAATACCCGAAGCGGGAGGAGCGCTAACAGGATTCGAGGACTCATACAAGGCGCCCTCCCATTGAAATTAAAAATATATAACAATTAAACAAACGTTCATAAACAGAGCCATATACCAGTTGCTCAAACACCACAATGCACCACCACCAGCCCCAACTCCATTCCCTGGACGCTGTTGAATGGAGTTACAGAGGGTTATGAAATAATCTGATTGATGAAGACTGTCAAGCTAATCAAAATGTAAAAATATCATCCACATGCATTTAGAGATTCTGCCAGATAATTCTCTTTTTAGTGTAAAAACTCTATGTTTTGATGAGAAATTTATTTCAGTGATATAATTCTTTCCATACACTATACGCGTGGCAGCATTTCACTCAAAAAGATCCGGTGGATCACTTGCAGTCACGATCATAATTAATATTCTTTATTATTATTGCAAAATTACGTCAGTTTAATTTGGAAGATAGTTAAGCGAAAGATATCAAGCACATGCATGTTTCAAATAGTTGTAGATAATTCTTGCATTTGAATTTTTTTTTCTAGGTGATTTCATTGTATTTCTATAGGATCATGGACCTACAACTAAAAACGGTTGTTCATTCATGTCTCATTAAAGTATATTATAGAAGAAGTTTCCAAAACTTCCAAAAGTCTTAGTTGTAATTGAATTAATGCCATGCGTTAGTCATACTGTACAACTTTATTATCAATCAGACATCTTGTCTGTATAATATGCTTCAGTTTAACGAAAAAAGTGACGCCACTCTTTATAAGAAAGAATTACTTAATATTAATTTTATTCATATCTCTTGTACTTCACATTTAGTAGTAGCCTCGGGTAACTATAAACTGAGAGGGTAAAAAAGTAGAGTGCTGTGTGGACATGACAGCCTGTGTCACAGTCCTGACACAAACTTAGTACGAGTTACTCGTACCGAGTCAGGCTATATTTTGGATAGAGTAAATGGCAAAGCTAGTAAGCTGCCTAGATTAGTCTTGACATACGTATTAGAACATATGGTTTGGAACCTCTATTGTCTTTCAACTTGAATTATAGAATAACATGCACGTATACTACGCGAGCCCTGATTGGTCAATTGCCGTGTTTGGATCAGAGTATCCAAACACGCGGAAAATTCCCGCCAAAACGATTTTTTGAAAATGTCGGACAGTACATCATATTCACTTGTGATTATTTTATAAAAGAAATACCAAATGCTGTTTTCCGTGTTTGGAGACTCTTATCCAAACACTTGGGAAATTGCTCGACTTTCGAAAAGCTATAAACACTCGCCTATACGGCTCGTGTTTTATTACGCTTTTCTCCAGTCTCGCAATTTCCCGCGTGTTTGGCTCAGAGTATCCAAACACGGAAAACATTTGGTATTTCTTTAATAATGGTCATGTTGAAAGACAACGCATGGAGATCCTTATATGGACCACAACACGTGACGATGAAGGACCACACTCATCTGAACCCGATCGTTGCTATTGGATGACTGCCTGCTTCATTATACAGAAATTATTATATGGCAAGCGTCACTTCCGGTGAAATAGCGCGCTGTGATTGGCTTAGAAACATTTTTAACGGTCCATTAGTTTCCCGTAATGGACCAGCGGTCCATTACGGGAAAAAAACAAACAAATTTCTTATCAGCTATGTTGTTTGCAACTAAACAACGAAAGAAAACCGCAAGAATTTTGTGAATTCAACAACCTGAGGACTAAATTATGTATGATTGGGACGAGAGCAATCTGGAAGCGAATTTAGGAGTCCGAAAGCGACGACAACAAAAGCAGCAACATTGAAAACGATGAGTTTATGTCACACGCTCGAGGTCACACTAAACTGACTAAAGTACGTATCACGACAAGGTATAAATGTAAGGTTTGTTGTTTCAAAATGCCATATAATAAACTTTTTATTAACCTCGCTTGCTCGGTCTTTACAGAGAAATATCAGACCTCGGTCTTTGTGTACAAACCTCGACCTACGGGCTCGGTCTGTACCAAAAAGACCTCGGTCCGATATTTCTCTGTAAAGACCTCGCGTTCGGTTAATAAGAAGTTATTAAACAAAAACAAAGAGAATAAAATGTGGTTCTGATAAAGCGCTCCGCAGCCTCCGCTCGAAACGAAATAATTGGAAGTTTTATTATATTCTACTATTTATTTTAATATATTTAAAAATACTTAAATACAAATTTCCCTTTCATAAGAAAAATGCGCAATTTTATACTAGTAAGTACAAAAATATATTCTAATACAAAATTGTATAATTAAAGTGTATATGAAATGAAAATTAAGTTTGTCTAATTTGGAAGAACTCTTGATATTGTAAAGTAACATCTTCTACAGTTTTTCCATATCTTACTTCATTCTTGAGATATTACTATTTGTTTGCTATGTAAATGATCACACTGCATATACATCACATTGTATAATGAGTTACTGAGAAATCATGCATATCATTGATATTAATCTGTTAAATCGCTTGAACCTGTGTTTGTTTAAAGGCATGAGCCAAATACACCTGCATGCCCAGTTTCGTGTGACTTTGTTCGATAACTTCAACAATATTCCTAATTTTCCAACAACTCATTATACAATGTGACGTATGCAGTGTGATAATTGACATATCAAACAAATAGTAAGATCTCAAGAACGAAGTAAGATATGGAAAAACTGTTACCATACAATATCAAGAGTTCTTCCAAATTAAACAATTTCATTTCATATACAGTTTAAGAAATAAAAAATGACCGCACTTGTTGTCTTGTTTATATAGCCTAATACACACACGACAAAAAGTTCGAAATTAGCACATGCAGCTAGTTTAGTATAAACCAACCAGTCGGGCAAACTATTATTTTAAAGAAAGAAACTAAAATCTCAAAAAAATGCGAGTTTTCTGCCATTATTTTACTTTTAAAACTGGACTCTTTCGCTACTAGTGATCTATCACGTAGCTCAGCCAATCAGAACGCAGCATTTGTAATAGTATGTATACTAAAGATCCTTTGCCGTCAAAACGGCCGACCTGAAGCTCAACATTAAAGTCCTGCCGTTCAACAGAGCGAGTTATTAAAAGATTTCATTGTTTAAAAATATTTTCCTCCACCATGGGAATAAGTACAAAGGGTCCAATATGTACAAAACAAAACAAACTCCAAAAAGTAGCATCTTGTAAAAACTCAAGATTTGAGAAAATAAACAAGACGAGACAGTAATCGAGGTAATATTTCGAATCTATTACAGAATCATTGTCAAACCTAACTATTTACAAGCAAGCTGTCGCCTTGTATATACATTATAAGACCAATTAAACCGGGACCAGTTCTCGGCAACGGCCTCCGTGGCTCAGTGGTCAGAGCATTGCACTAGAATAGCAAGGTCGTGGGTTCAATTCCTGCCGGAAGGCCTGTGTAGTTGCATTTTTCGCAACTGGTCCCGGTTTGGTCTTATAATGTATATATTCTACACTCGAATTTTCCTTCACCATAAATCCCTAGAACATGTTATGTAATCGAGTGAAATGCCCAATATTACTTCTAATAAACCCAATTCTCTCCTGGCATTACCACCTTAATATATACAGAACTCGCGATCAAGCTCTCGGCAACGGCCTCCGTGGCTCAGTGTCAGAGCATTGCACTAGAATCGCAAGGTCGTGGGTTCAATTCCTGCCGGAAGGCCTGTGTAGTTGCATTTTTCGCAACTGGTCCCGGTTTGGTCTTATAATGTAAATATTCTACACTCGAATTTTCCTTCACCATAAATCCCTAGAACATGTCGCCTTATATATGCCTACACATGCATGTCATCATAGATAATGGAAGGGGAACTGGATAGGAAACTTCAAACGAGGTTAAAGAACCGGAAACGTTGTTTGCACAACTTGCTATGGTAATTACACACTTATAAGCAGCTAATGCACCTATTGCTGAAATTAGACAAAAGTGTAATATCACTTAAGTTCAGCAGTGTCTGATTTTAGCCATGTGGGACCACCCGTTAAGTGCATTGCCCGCTTATAAGCGTAGAATTACCATAGCAAGTTGTGCAAACATCGTTTCCGGTTTCGTAAGTTTCCTATCCAGTTCCCCTTCCATTATCTATGATGTCATGAGGATGACATCATCAATTGAAAGTGTCAGAAACACACACGAGTTTGTGATACTTTCAATTGATGATGTCAAGGCGATAGCTTGCTTGTAAATAGTTAGGTTTGACAATGAAGATTCGAAATATTACCTCGATTACTATCTCGTCTTGTTTATTTCCCCAAATCTTGAGTTTTAACAAGATGCTACTTTTCGGAGTTTGTTTTGTTTTATATTTTTTAAAGTTGCCGGCTGGAAAAGGTTTCTAATATGTACAATGCTAATAAAACAATGATTATAGTATATATCCTTACTTGAACGCTGAGCTTTTTTGTATTGAATTCTGAGCCAATTTTCTTTACCCATCCAAGGAATATCTCTTTATTAAGTAGTTCTAGATACTCCACCTTTAAAAAAATCAACTGATAACTTAAAGATTCACTTATCCGCGTCAATGACGCCATTCATTATTCTACTAATCTCCAACGCTAGTCCGTGGCCTGGCCACGCGTTTTCCTTGCGTGATTTGTGTACTCGTGACTAAAGAATCTATATCGCACGCTATTTTCACTAACATACTTGTACAATAAATACATAATCAAACTGATTAAAACGTTTGCAGCAATCCTCAAAAAAAAATAATGTAAATATTTAATTTTCGTATTTTATAATTTTCAGAATTCTACAAATTCTTTCCCTAAAATGCAGGAAATGGCATTTCAAAACCCCTAAATTTCCAAAATTTTCCGAGGCATGCTACCCTGTTCTTTAGAGATATCACTTCGTGCCCGCCCAATTGGTCAACCCTGGCTACTATAAATATATATATATATATATATATTTATATCACGATTGAGTTGGTTTTCTTTGATGTACCGCGGGATATATACAGGTTATATACCGTGAATAAATAATTAGATAAAACTTGTGGATATAACTCGAAAAATCTTGATCGAAACTCTTCGAAATTGACGAAACCTTGTTCGAAAACCTCCTCAATCGTGATATAAGTCGGTTATATACCTCGAACTTGGGATATAAGTCATATATTGACCCTCGGGACCTTCGGCCCCTCGGGTCAATATATGACTTATATCCCGCGTTCTCGGTATATAACCTATATATATATATATATATATATATAACACGGACACGAATATTGTAAATAGCTTAAAATACTCCAAGTATTTGATGTTAATATGAGTAATATTTGTTCAGATTAATTCAGAAAAAGCTCAATTTGAATGTTTTAGAGCTGAGATAGACCTGATATACAACCACTAGTGGTTGTATCAAATGATACAACCACGTTTTGATACAACCACGCGTGGTTTGTATCAGATATACAACCTCCTTCACGGTCATGATTTCTTTTGTGTTTTCTTCATGAATTATTAATGATATTTTAAATACATATATATATATATATATTACCTCCTTGTTCAATCTGTCAAACACATATGTTCCATCAGTAATTTCTCGCCAATTCCGATTTACTTCTTCAGCTAAATTTAAATCTTCGTGTTTCTTAATCTCAATCATTGAAGAAACCTATACAAAATATAATAAAGTTGAATTCTCTGAAGGTTTTCATGGAATTTAGAATCACTTTTAGGAAGTGACTTCTATATTCTTTTTCTAACTAATTGTTGAATTTTCTCATTTACTTTTGTCATCATGTATGCAGATGCTGAACAAAGTCTGATTTGTTTGTACAGTTATTTCAACAACAGCAAACAAAGTTCGACTTATAATACCTAAAAACAAATATATTAACAACCAAAAACCAAAAACAAAGAAACCAAAAAACAAACAGACAACAGAAGACAAACAGACAGACAACAGAGGAATCTGTCAGACTTGAATCTCTCGATATCTCGAATTGAAAAGCATCCCAGAATATTTTTCAGAAATTTGATTTTCCCCTCGCCTCGAATTCTTGTTTTCTCTAACAAATTTAGGTTCCCCCAATAAGTTCTCTTAAAGTTCAAGATAGCTGGATTCTACTGTAAATAATTATGAATTCCTTTCTCTCTTTGTAACTTTATTTTATGCATGGTCAAATTTTACTCTGATGAAGCTACTATACGCTCAAAACGTCCGTATTTCGTTATTTAAAACTATTGTCGGCAGTTTACCGCCTTTTCACTTCGATCCATTCTACTTTTTTTAAGTTCAAGCTTGCTGAACCTCTCCAATTGTTTGACACGACAACTGATACTTAGAAAATGCTCCATCTCTCACGAAATGAAGTAGCCAAACGACATGCATAGAAGGAAAGATTGAGCCGTCGAAATCGCCCGTGGGATGCCGACTCCACAGTTCATATCTGCCCCATGTGTGGGAGACCGATTGTTTCACGAGGATTGGTCTTCTCAGTCACAGGTACCCACCAATGATGAGCCCAGAGAAAAGCGTCATAGCCGTATGCGAGTGAAAGCTGAAGAAGAGAGAAGAAGAAGGAGTATACTTACATGACTTTGAAAAACCTCAGAATCCACACTTTGAAGTTTTTCTAGAAAATACTCTAAGAATACATCCATCCGATCTTTAACATAATCTGAGCTAAGAAAGAAAATAGAAAAGCAAGAAGATCCTTGTTGTTCATAAATGAATGAACAGCAACATTAGGATCACTTAAACGGGAGAAAAATAAGTCTCGACTTAAATGGTCAATTTTTTCGGAACCAAAGTAACTAAGTAAGTCGCTACTAAAATAAGAACAGGGTTGAAAGCTAGTCCAAAATAAGTCGCAACTTAACTATGCCAACTTATTTGTTGGTTATGTGGAAAAACAAATCTTTGAACAATACACTGGTTTCCTACCTGACTACTATGGTCGGTTCATTGATGATTGCTTAGGCACTGCATCATGTTCGCGTGCTGACCTGGTTTGCTTCATTAACTATGTTAATGACTTCCACCCAGCACTCCAGTTCACATGGGAGATCAGTGAGACTAGTGTGTCGTTCTTAGATATTCTCGTCTCCATTAATGGGTAATAAGCTGAGCACTCCTGTCTTTTACAAGACCACTGACTCTCATAGCTACCTCCTCTTCTCCTCTCATCATCCTAAACACACCAAAACTTCCATTCCTTTCTCTCAATTTCTTCGTCTTCGCCGCCTCTGCAGTGAAGATGATGATTTCAATGCCAAATGTTTGGAAATGAGAAACTTTTTTGTTAATCGCGGTTATCCTTCCCACCTCTTAGACACTGCCTTACACAAGGTCTCCAACATTTCCCGTTCAGACACCTTAAGCGAACCTTTGGCTACCATTTCTAATGAAAAAGTACCTCTAGTTCTCACTTTTCATCCCTTCAATTTCAAAGTAAGGGACATCATTAGCCGCAATTTCGACCTCATTAAAAATGACCCAGAAACATCTTCCATTTTCTCTGAGAAACCGCTAGTATCTTTTCGGCATAGCAAAAACATCCGGGAAAACGTTGTTCACAGCTCACTGCAGCAAGCCTTGGTATCACATGTTGGCACCAGCTCTTGCTGTCGTGGTATAGGTGCAACACCTGTAAATATTTAGACTCCTCAATTTCAATTTCGGCTCCAAAATGTAGGTTCAACATAACCCACAGTTTCACTTGCACTTCATCCAACCTCATTTACTGTATCTCTTGCAGTAAATGTCCCATGCTTTACATCGGAGAAACTGGAAGACGTTTAGGTGACAGGTTTGTTGAACACCTTCGTGATGTCAAAAACAATGTGCCAAACAAACCTGTTGCCAGGCACTTCAACAGTGCCAACCACTCCTTTTCCAACATGAAAATCTGTGCCATTCAGCCCATTACAGGATGTAACGATACTCATCGTAAACAAGAAATGCGTCTCATTTACAAACTTGGTACCATTCACCCTCACGGCCTCAATGAGCGATTCTCTTTCATTTAGCTCACTCCACCACCATATTCCACACCTTTTCCTTAACCTTTTTCTGATGATTTAAATAGTAATTTATAACCTGTTTCTTTGCCTATTTGCAGGTAGCTGACCCACAATTGGGTCAGCACCTGCACACAGGCTAAAATTACATATTAATTTATTTGTTTACTTTGTTTTTATTGGCTTACATGTGTTCACGTGATTCCCATTGTAGCTCTGCTATAAATACGCGTGACCACATGTGAGTTGTTTACTAATTTCTCCTGACGAAGGGCCTTCGCTCGAAACGTCGAGAAGATTTTTCTCTGTTTTTCAGGCCAACGTGACTTAACCCTGGTAATATTACTAGAAATTGACCGTTTATATGTGTTTGTGACTTAAATAGGACGCGTCTTAATTAAGTCGCGACTTAAGCCGGTTTTCCACTAGTTTTCGCGCGAAGCAACTTTTTCTTTTGTCTCATGGGCTCTGAGCTGGAACTAATTACAAATCTATCGAATTCGAACAAAAGAAAGTCGCTTCGCGCGAAAAAAATCGCCTAGTGGAAAACCGGCTTTAAATAGGACGCGTAGAACACTTGATGTAAATCATTATGTAAAAAATTATCAACAAGGCAGGTCTTCGCAGACATCCATAATAATGACAGATTGGGAACCACTGATTTAGGGTCTGTTTATATGATCCCGGTGTACCGGGACGGGATGGCAGCCGGGATGATTTTGATGTATTGAAATAAGTCAACACGTAAAACAGAAAAACCACGCGATGCCTGAAGAAACTCAGATTTTGTTGATCTGATCCAAAGTTAAAAGTGAATGATTGTGGCAATTGAAAATGGCTTTTGTTGAAGTTATTTAGTAATCTAGGCCTTGAAAAATGTAGGCGAAAGCTTTCCGATGCACATAATCAAAGACCGTGACTTATTTCAATACATCAAAATCATCCCGGCTGCCATCCCGTCCCGGTACACCGGGATCATATAAACAGGCCCTTAAAGTACAATCACAGCACAGTAGGTAGATATTTACCATAAACAGTCACGCGCATGACCGATGCAATTTCAGAGCGCTTTACCATAGTCCCTAGAATTATATTGTCTGGAGACGCGGCGAACATCAAAGCAGTTAAGAATGAGCTACAATTTAGGTCGAGGGTGGCAAATAAGGTGCACATGAATCTTTGTTTTACGTTCATTAATATTTATAAAGCAACGCTGTTATTGGTTGATTGCTTCATTATACCAAAAATACAATGCGTTAAGGTGAAATAAGGTGCACAAACGTGAACAAAAACCTAGAACAAAGACTTTGGCCGCGTTTCCAGACAATTCATATCTAGGGACTATGGCTTTACCCACCAATGCCAAGTAAAACGGAATACAAGGAATATCGTACCTGTATTTCTCAGCTTGGGTGTGTAGAGTTAGTGAAAATCCTAAAATACCAAAAGTCTCTCTACAAGTACAGTATACCGAGTACCTGAAATAATATTAAGAATGCATAAATAATTGCAAGAAATAATGAATATTTGACAAAAAACTATCAAAAAATGAAAAAAATTACTTAAAAGAAAAAAATTACCCTAGTTGTTGCTGAGTTCGCAAGATATCAAAGCAAGGTTCTTCCATCATATCCTACAGCCCAATAAAAAATATATAAAATAATAATATAATATTAAGGTAATACCGAATCAACTCTTCTAAGCATAAAATAGATAATCAATTATAACTATACTCCTTCAACGCATGAAATTTTAACACAATTTAATTAAATTTTGAAGGCCTGCGTTAAACGTCGCACAGTACACGAACTAATTCAAACTCGAATTAAGGTGGCTCCGTACAGTTTCTAGAAAAATGGAAAATACAAGTTTGAGAGTCCAAAACACGTGCAGAAACAATTCGGAAAAAGAATAAAACTAAATTTTATGCATAGTTGAACAGTTCGTCTATTGTGTGACGTTTAGCGCAGGCCTAAGAAATTTATTAGAAATTTTACGTTTTCATACCATCAGAAGACTTGTGAACGTTAAATCCTTGCCGCTTGCTGGTCCAATCTAAAATTAATAAAAATGCCAAATAGGTCACCATCACTGACATCGGAAGACGTTTCAAGGCCAAAATTTAACAAAATTTATGTGACTTGCAGCTGACATCATGGTCTATTTTTATTTGAAAGACGAACATCACACCACGGTCACTAACCTATACTTAGTTCATTCATGGTACAAATAATATCTGTCTTTATTTATTACAACATAATTTACTATTCTAATTTGTAAACATACTTTTAGAGCAGTATGGTATAGGTTATGTAGCGCGCAAGGTAAATAATCTACAGTATACGTGTCCGCATAGATAATGATGGGAACTGGATTGAAACAATGTTACGAAACCGGAAATGATGTTTGCACAAGCTAATTGCACGTAACGGGTGGTATCACACAGTGTAATACCACTTAAGTTAGTAGTGTCTGATTTTAGCCATGTGGGACCACCCGTTAGGTGCATTAGCCACTTATAACTGTCTGTAAACACGAAAAATGTTTTCTATTTCTTTTATAAAATAACTCATCGAAAATAGGTATGACGTAAAAATAATCAGAGCCTCAAAGCGTAAATTCTCCTTACAGTTCAAAATGGCGTATGATGGCGTACTGAATGACGTATGATGCTAAATGCTATTTTATAATAACTTATTGTATCCTTCAATTTCACATCAAACTAACCTGGTAGTAATTAGTTATAGCAGTATTCTGATCTTTCTTATTGTATCCTTCAATTTTGCAAATGCTTTCACAGTTTGGAAGCTGCATAACTTTTATCTATTACAACACAAATAGATTAGAGAGGCGGTTAGAGAATGAACACTTCCGTTGTGACCAACATAATCTAACCGTTACTTAAGTCTGCATGCTTATAGGGTCACCAATAATACTTATAAACTATACCAATGGCGTACCAAACGGGGGTGTGACACGCAACACTTTTCGGGAAAATGGTCGCTAAATTGATATAGGTCATGCAGTTAAAACCAAATCAGTCGGTAAATTTAGGATTTAAAACCTTTATATCGCATAAAGCCCTTGAATAATAATTAGAAACGAAATGAAGAAAAAAACAAGGAAAATCTTTGTCCAAGGTGGGGAAAAAAGACAAAACTTTGTTGGAAAACCTCCTCAATAATAAATTAAATCAAATAAATCCCTCGAACGTCGGGATGTATGCGATATAAAGCCCGCGGGATTTATCTATTACTTAATGACCTGTGAGAACAAAAGTGAGAAATCCCCGCAAACATGATATTATACTAAATTCGCACAACGTCGTAATATTAAATATTAATAAATATAAAAAGGATATATACCTGAGGATGCAAGGTTTCAGGAAGGGGTTCAAAAGCAAGATTTCTAAGAAAAGATAAATAAGATATATTTCTATTACAGGAAATAAACAACTTCATTTCAATCAAACTTTAACTTTTACCTGTAAAGAAAGTCTTGGTAAGACACTGCATCCTTTTTTAGTTTTATAAAATAAAGAAACAGCGTTAGTTCTAGCAAAACTATGCCATTGTCTTATCCTGCTAATGTTAATATTATAGCTACACAAAGGATCACAATATATTACAACTCGTATTCCTAGAAGATGATATTCAAGCGATCAGGTGGAGTAGAGGAACAGATGGGAGAAAAATGAAATCTTCCACTTGGGTTGGCATAAAGATAATACTTTGCTTGCATAAACTATTGGTTTAGTATATACTATCAATTACCTGCGCTGTAATATTCCCTTGAAATAAACTTTCCACATATAACGCTAATTTGAATTCACTCATAAAATCCTGTAAGAAAATCATATTTATTAACTACTTAATAACCGAGAGTGATGTCTTTACCGTAAAATTTTAAACCGAGGTCTTTCTGTATTGACCGAGCGATAGCGAGGTTAATACGTTCAAGACCGAGGTTTATAAATGTGTTACCGTAAAGATCGAATGGTCGAGGTTATTAAGTAGTTTATTATATGGCACTTTTTATTTCAAAATCAATCTTGTATATTTCTTGTTTCTTTCTCCGCGTCTGGATACTAGAATTTACTTTTATAATACTCACTGCGTCATTTATTTAATTTATTTTCGTCGTTTTTCGGCTATAAAAGTTTTTTATTAGGATTTTTTGTTTTCGGAGAAATCTTGCCACTTCAGCAACCAATCACAGTGCGTGATTTTACCGGAAGTAATCCGTGCCATATAATAATATACATTAATTGCTTCTATTAAAAATATCCTATACATAGTATACACATATATGCCCAGTCAGAAGTTAAGCTTTCACTTCAATTGCCCATTACAAATAAAATTTAAAAAATATTATATTATATAAAAAACAAACCTTTAAGTCATCTAATGTTATATTTGAAACAGCTGCTCGTTTGTCCAAGTCGGTCCACTTAACTTGCTGAAGAAGTTGTAATCGAGTAGCACTAAGAGAAAACATTTATAGACAACATTGGTATATGCCGACAAAAAGTTAGGAAAAACTATACTATAACAATAAACCACGGATAACCGCAAAGTTTGGGTATTAGTAATATTTGAAAAACATCTCACCGAAGAAGTTTTTGTGGTTTAATAATACGGTTATAATAAACCCTTGTTAATTGCTCCTAAAATATAAAGATAAGTGTATGTTAAGCACCTCATCCGAAGTTTATCATACCTATTGAATTATTTAGACTATAACCTCCGTGATCATCTTATACACAACTTAAACACCTAACTCTCAGTTTATTAGCGATATAAATCCCTCGGATTTCGCCCTCGGGTTTATAAATAAAGTACAGTAACCCCCCGCATATAAGAACCTGGTTTTTAAGAACCTGTTATAGGCCAAGAATGTCCATTTAGACCCCCTTTACATAAGAACTTGTTTTAGCCTAAAATTTGAAAAGGTTCTTATTTTATAATTTACTACTTAGGAATTCAAAGTAAAGAGGGCATACAACGAATACCATAAGATAACCAAGAATAGGTTTGTATTTTTTAAGATTGAAGAATGAATTATATTCATTTTTTGTATAAATAATAGGCTGTACCAATATTCTTCCAGGAACAACCACATTTTTTTTTCTTAAGAAAATGAGAACCTGTTTAAGAACCTAAATAGCCTAATTTCCCAGTAAGCACCAATTATATAAGAACCTTTTTAGGCTAACTTAAAAAATACAGGTTCTTATATGTGGGGTTTTACTGTATTGTCTTGTCTTGTGTTGTTGTGGAGCTTTGCATGGCGAAAATGTATTTTAATATAAAAAAGTTTGTAGTCTTACACCATGTTATGAAATTTTTATTAATTTCTGAGCTTTCGACCCGTGTGCTCGGGCCGTCTTCGGAGAGAATAACTAATAAAAAGGTGTAATAACATGGTGTACAAACTTTCTTATATAAAATTGTCTTGTGTTGTTTTAAATTAAACACTTGGCAATATTTGAGTCATAAAATCTTGAGTTTGTGACGTCACACTTGATGCGATGCCTTTAACTTTCACTTTATAAGTAAAAGATCAAACTGTCTATTTATTATTGTAATATACAATAGCATCGTTAAAAACAGCATAAATGTAAAAAGTCCAACATGCACGCGAAAACGAGAAGCAATAACTGTGACGTCACGTGTTTTAGAGTTGCTGCTCTGCGCAGACCAACAAAAAGATGACATTTTGAAGCTAATTCTCGGGCACTAAGTGACCACTTCAGCAACTTAGTTGAAGATAAACACAAATATTAAACAACTTTTCGAAATTTAATTAAACAGCAAAATAAAAAATTATTTAATGACTAAACCTTGACCATGTTAAACTGAACTTCGTCGGCAACAAATTTGACCATATGTTCCACAACTTTTTGGAATAACAACTACAAAATAAAAATAAATGCTAAACCGAGACAAAGGGTTACAATTTTAATATTCATATTGTTAATAATTATCGCAAACGTAGGCAAAAGAGTAGAGTGGAATGGGGCAATACCGCAGTTACCTTTATGCCTTTACTTTACTAAGACAACAAAAACGTTTTAATCGTTTTAGTCTTTTATAAGTAATTGTTATATATCAAGTGTCAAAGTCCATTTTTCTAGCTCTCTGATTGGGCGAGCGGTCCTCGCGTGGCGGTCCGAAAATCGTGATGTTTCCTGCGTAACCCATGGAAGCGGGTATCATTACATTTATTTTTCCCTAGGGAAAAATATAAAAACCGGAAGTAGATGGTCAGGTTCAGTTTGTCTTTGTTTTCTCCAATTTTCTTTCATTAAAAACAATGTCTGAAGATTTTACTCAACATTTTTGTTGTCATTTGACACTTGATATATAACAAAACACTTATTTACTAGTACCTCGGGAAAACAGTGTGTTTTGTGGCCCCTCGACTGCTCGTTGTTGCCCTCAGCTTCGCCTTGGGAAACAACGGCGGTCTCGGCAGTAAATAAGTGTTTATTGTTCCATGCATGTCTAAAATTAGCACTTGACATGTACTTACAGGAAGTTTGTCGTTAAATCCAGCAAAACTCAATACAATTCCAGTTTCTTTAACACTAATGTCGTAACTAGATATAATTTAACAAAAAAAGGACAATGCTTATTATTCTAAAAAATCCAATGGATTTTAAAAACATTTCGAAAAAGTTGTAGCTTGGAAAAACTCGCAGAAATCTACGTGGCTCATTAATTTTGGCCACCTGCAGTGTAGTACATTCCGTTTCTCTTTGTGCACAACAAACCAATTAAACTAAAGCCATTGTCATACCAAATAAAACCAGCTGATCACAGAACGTATAGAACCATAATTCGCCAGGAAAGTGTGACAGGCTCTCTAGACGTTCACGCACAAAAAATTAACAATCAAACTTTTTACGCTGACGACCAATTAAGTTGCTTTTGTTGATGATGTATACGAACTCATCAGTTTTATTAAACGTTATCTTAAAATCGAGCATTTTCTCCATGATTCAATCAGTTGCCGTTTTGCAGAATCTCTCAGAATTATACTTAAGGCCGTCGGAGGTTAATTTGCAGATATCTGATAGCTGATTGGTTATAGCGTTGGAAAGAAATTCGTGCTCGCGGTAGTTTGAAAGTAAGAGCAATGCATGCAAATGGTGGCTGCAAACGATACTATTATAAATTTCTGGCATTAATATTGTGTTTTATTATATATTCAAACTTTATTCTCGTTCGTGATTGGCCAAAACGCCCCCGCTAATTCTCCGTATCTGGAAGCTGACGCGTTATTTCAGCTGCTGACGTGATCAGCGTGCAATAATACCTTGTTTTGGATCGAACTTCGATCCAAAACAAGGTATTATTGCACGCTGTCGAACCCAAGCCCCCAGTGCAGTCGGCAGCTTGCTAAAAATCCCGCCAAAACTAAATATTTTTGAAGAGTAAACAAAATGGCTTTTAATCGGTTTCCATGATAAATCAATGATAATAGGCAGTAACAGGAAGCTCGGGAATGTCTCCTCGTTATCATTATCTATTTTTGATACTGATATTAATACTGTATCTAGCTTTAAATACTTGGGAGTAATGCTGTCTACAAATTTTACCTGGACTGATCACATAGAATATATCTCGTCTAAGATAAACAAGAACCTGGGTCTCTTACGCAGAATTAAGCATTTGTTGCCCCACCAAGCTCGCCTGCTTTTTTACAATAGTTTAGTCTTACCAATTTTTGACTATGCTGACTTGGTCTGGGGGGACAAGAACAATCTTGTTTTGATGGGTGAGCTCCAAGTACTACAGAACAAGGCTGCGAAGATAATATTAGATAGACCTTTGTACTCATCGGCAACTGACGCGCTGTCAGCCCTGAAATGGCTCGATTTACATCGACGCAGGAATTTCCATCGCTGCATTCATATCTGGAAGTGTGTTAATGGTCTTACGGAGCATTCTCTAGACATTCTTAGATGTAGTCAGATTCACAGTCATAACACTCGAAATAAGGACACAATAAGGCTACCTAAAGTTAAACGCAATTGGGGGAAACAACGCACCTCAACAAACCTCGTCCTTGATAATTCTCGATATCATACTCAACCTCATTCAATAATTGTTCAATATATCCATGTTCGCTGTTTACATTATTCATTGTACATGTTGACGTCATACCTTAATTCAGCCACATCAGCGGCGTAAGTCACATCTTTTAAATCAAACTGAAGTAGTACAGCAAAGACCTCTGCAACTACCATTCTAAAACAAATAGATAATCAAAACGAAAAGCTAGAAAATGTAACGATAAGTCTCGACTTCGTCACGGGTCCCACTTGTTTTATTCTTTGCATGTTGTGAGCCACAAAATGTAATCTATTTGTTTTATACAATAAAAATTCAACTGGTTTATTGAAAAGATCGAGGGGAAAATCACTCCTGAAAAAGTGTACGTGATCAAAAAATCATGTGATTTTTCATGATTTTCTGATTTTTCTCGTGATTTTTTTCCATGATTTTTTTGTGATTTTTCTGAAGGTGTACGTGATTTAACTCAGTGATTTGCCCCTCGGAAAAGATTTTGGGCGCACGAAAAAACCCTCGAAGCACAGGAGAGATTAACTACAACTCTACTCATATGAGTTCCAAGCTCGACAACGGGGTCATTCCCAAGCGGTCACCCATCCAAGTACTAACCCCGTCTAACCGGGCTTGACTTTTTGGTGAGAGGCAGCACCCTAAAAGCACACGCCACCCGTGCTCCCCTACACTATAGTAAAATGACTTTAAACAACAAACTTACTTTTGTGCACTGCAGTTAATTACAGGAGATTTTAGATGAAAATAATAGTTGGCTGAAAAAAAAAAAATAAGAAAAAAAATGATTTAGTAAAAAGTCAATAAATAAATTAAATATTCATAAATTTTCAATTCGAAGTTCTCGGCAACAGATGTATATTGACTAAGCAATTACATTTTTATTGCAAGAACTGGAATGGCGACCTTTTGCAAAAACCAGTTAATTTATAAAATTTGAATATTTTACGTCAAACTAGCAAATTCTTCAAATCAAATACGCAATTCATTCTGCATTAGCAATCAAATGAATGTAACTATAGGAAACGTGTTCTTCTAAATAAAATGAACTAAACTAAACTAAACTAAACTAACATAACATAACATAACATAACATAACATAACATAACATAACATAACATAACATAACATAACATAACATAACATAACATAACATAACATAACATAACATAACATAACATAACATAACATAACATAAAATAAAATAAAATAAAATAAAATAAAATAAAATAATTTTTAGTAAGAATACTTTACCTTTTGGCACCAAAAATGTATTATCCTGTTTGTGCCAAACTTTCCCCATCGCAGAATCATGGACAACTACCGAAAACTAAGAAATGGTAATTGGGTGTGCAAAGTCAGGCACATAATTATCCAAACATAAAGACAGAAATGTGTGTACGCTGTATGTAAACTTTATTTAAGTGTCAAATTAGCTCACAGAACTAATTGAGGACACTATATAACGTTGGTTTTATTGAGGAGGGAAACTGGAGAACCCGGAGAAAAACCCCTCGAGGCAACATGAGAGAACCAATCACTCTATATACTCACATGAAGCTAAGGTTGTCACGCCAATTTCAAAAAGGCCCTGGGAACGAGGTTGGTTGTCACCCATCCAAATGCTAACCCTGTCTTACCGGGCTTAACCTTATTGGTGGGAGGCAGAGCGCTAACACAACGTACCGCCCGTAGCTCACAGAAATTGAAATTTATATATCGTAAACTATCGATAAAATAATCCTCAGAAAAGTAAGTCCAATTTTATGGAAAAAAAGAAAAAGTGATAAAATAGTAACGCAAATGCTACTCAGTATAAAAGCCAACAATGTTGGGTATTTGCAGTTTAGAAATACAAGAAAATTTTTTATAAACGAAAAGACAAGTATTGGTAGCCGCGTCCTGTGGAGCGGAGATATTATACCCTGGGTACGAGGTTGGAGCGACATAACGACATTGTAAGAGATGTTTACCATTTCTTAATTAGTACACAAGCTTACCTTGCCCGATGTCTTTTCACAAGGAATAATGTCAAAATTTGTTGCTATTAACAAAAAAAAAAAATCACCTTTATCCCGCAAAATCATATCACGTGCTCGATTAGGAATGGAAAAGAGGAAGAAATTAAGCAACGTCAATGACAATGTAAAAAAGAGGAAAGCAGATAACATCCACTATTCCACTCCCATTATTTTAAGACTTTTGAGTCATTTTAGAGCTACAGCAATTTAAACAAAAGTAACATCTATTTTCTTATTGTGAACACTTTGTTGAGTTGTTCAGAGTAAAAGCATCAGAGTGTTGCGCAACTCACTCGGCAATAAGCGGCATGTTTTGCATGTTAGCTCGCGCTGAACAAACTGTCGTTAGATGTTAAAGCTGAGCTTAGACGGGGCACAAATACGCAAGATTAGTCACGTCTATAGAGCTCAGAGCTGTCTAACTATGAACATCTAATGACAGCTTGTGTACAGCAAGGACTAACAAAACATTATATGAAAGAACCATACAATAAACGTACAATAAGTTACAAATGTGAGTGTTACGAAAGCCGACGTGCAGCATGAAGCATGAAGCAACACGAAGCCAAACCAGCTAGTGCTAGATCAAATAGCGAAGATACTTAACAATTAGACAACGAGCCTGAGTTCCCTAAATCTATTGTTTTAATATAAACCAACTATAGTCGGAGAAAATATTATTTTAAAGAAACAAACTAACACCTCAGCAAAATGCAAGATTTCTGCCATCATTTTGCATTTAAAACTGGACTCTTTCACTATTAGTGGTCTGTCACTAATAGACAGCGAGTAGCAGTGGCGTATATAGCGTGTGTGTTTTGAAAAAAACTGGTCGGTAAAATAAAGATTGTGTGAAGGGAAACGCAATTTCTCAACAGATTGATAAGAAATTGGTTGATAATGCGAGGAGGCAAGAAAGGTAACCCCATCCAATGCCTCCACTAAGAATAGTCACGCTATAGCATGCATTTGTGAGTAACTCAGCCAACCAGAATTCAGGATTTGTACAAATCCCAATTAGTTAATTAACCTACCAATAAATGCATTTTCTTCAGGCAAGTGTAATTCAGAGTGTAGTTCTAAATCTAGAAAGAAATAAGATATGTTCTAAATGTAAGAAGAATTAAAACTATATTATGGTTACCAAGGCCGAGTGCATCTCATTCAGAGTACAGTAATTTTTCGTTGTCGTCTGCTTGCATTTCAATTGTTGCCATTTAGCAATCATAACTTACATATTGTACTCTGTCTATAACGCCAGACGACTTTACTTGAAGTGGAGATCTCCTGATAATCTGCTGGGTAAACTGTTAAAGACTATTTACATTAACTCATTCCTGTCCGGGGGCTTCCCCAGAGGTGAATAAAATCGTCTGGCGTTAGCCAGAATAAAATACTAAAGACCAATTCGGACAAGAAAGAGTTAAAGAGATAGTTTATAACTCATTCCTGTCCGGGGGCTTCCCCAGAGGTGAATAAAATCGTCTGGCGTTAGCCAGAATAAAATACTAAAGACCAATTCGGACAAGAAAGAGTTAACCCCTCACCTGGCATTTTTGCCACTAGTTTGGCAACTTATAAATTGTACCCTGTCTAACGCCAGATGATTTTACTTGAACGGCAGGTCTCCTGGTAATCTACCGACTGTCATCGTGCAAATGGCTTATTATGGGCATATTATTATGTTTAAAGCTATTTACAACATACCTTTCCAAAACTCCTTCAGTTTATGGTCAATATCTAAAATGTTCAAATTTTTATGCATGTTTTAAAAAACAACATGAGAATCTCAAGACGCAGTTATGAAAACAAACGTCAATTCGTACTAAACTAGATCAATAAAACAAACCTTGTGAGTAGTACCGAGTTCCGAACCATTTCTCCGTTTCTGTGCATTCATTAGAAAGCGTCTTCGATATTAACATTATATTGGCTTTTTCAGGAGTAAGATTGTTTTGGATGTCATTGATAATCTAAAAATAGAACAGAGTGAAAAGTGATGTAATGTGAAGTAAAGTGAAGTGAAGTGAAGTGAAGTGAAGTGAAGTGAAGTGAAGTGAAGTGAAGTGAAGTGAAGTGAAGTGAAGTGAAGTGAAGTGAAGTGAAGTGAAGTGAAGTGAAGTGAAGTGAAGTGAAGTGAAGTGAAGTGAAGTGAAGTGATGATGTATTGCACTTCTGTTGTCTATCAGACAACGTTCTAAGAAGGTGTTTATGTGGATGAGGGCCAGCCCTATACTAAGAGTATACGAGAACTCTCATATATAACATGTACGACAACCCGAAACACGTCAAAACAGGGCGATGTACATTTCAGTGATTTCCCGCCAGAACATTTAATTAGATTCAAAAACCTGCAAGCGAAACAAGTCCGCCTCTTTCCTCCCACTTCCGCTTCCGCTCTCCCGTAAAAACTAGCGCTAAGAGGCGGACTTGGAGCAAGTCTAATAGAAGGACTGCATGAAAGAGTGTACGCATAAGCATCTCAAACTCATTAATAATTCATGAGGAAAACACAAAGGAAATCAGTACCATGTCTGTGGTTTGGATATCGGAAGAAGAAATTACATAAATTAAGCAAACTTTCATCTCGATTTTCTCTTAAAATACTGATTTTTTGAGATGCTATATCATACACTCGGAGGAGTGTTTCATCAGGAAATCCAAACACCTCGAAGTTTGTTCAAAAACCTCGGCTTCGCCTCGGTTTTCAACAAACGTCTCGGTGTTTGGATATCCTGATGAAACACTCCTCCTCGTGTATGATATATTGATTACATGAAGGACTAGCCCTCCTCGAAGGACTAGAAAATTCCCATGTAAATGCATGCGAGGTAAAATCCAGCTCTCTTAGTCTTACTAAGGCTAGCCCTCCTAGGAGCAACTGGCTGTCTATATAATGTAAACACTCCCCTAAACGAGAATAATTAAAATATTCTTTTATGCATGAGTATTTTAATTTCTCAGCCTGTTGGCGTGGATCCCTAAGGTGGAAAACGCGGGCGGGAGGAGAAGGGAGAGAGAAGCTTCCCGCATCTTCAGCCAGCGGTTTCCACGCGAAGCCTGTTCCGAGAGGCCTGTTCTTGTATTTAAAATTCCAAATAATATTTTCTTCTTACAGCAGTTTCATGTGATTCGCGACCACCGGATGTAAAAGTTCTTGGCGCCGATAGTTGTTTTTGACATAAAGGAGTGATTACCAAATCATCGACACCGGTCCACCGGTGTCCGAAAGAAGATCGAGGCCGTATTAAACCAATATTAGTGAGATCTGAATGGGAATAGGCTGTTTAATCAGATAATATATACCAAATAACGTTGAAACACGTGATTTGGTAACCACTCCTTTATGTCAAAAACAACTATCGGCGCCAAGAACTTTTACACCCGGTGCTCGCGAATCACATGAAACTGCTATAAGAGTTCGATGTTACTCGGAGTTTCACAAAAAAAACATTTGTTCATCTAGTTGTCAGAAAGAAGGAATGCTCGAAAACTTTACTATAGTCTAAACTGCGTCCTATGCACGCTGGTTAGTAATTCTGAAATAATTCAACATCGTACTTACCTTCTCATCAAAATCCCACATTAAATCATTACCAGTCAGATAATCGTTTTCAGGATAAAGCTAAAACATAATATTCAAAAACTCATTAATAATTCATGAAGAAAATTCAAAAGAAATTAAGTTTAATCAGTGTCTTTATATGTGATAAAGATACTTCCTGATTTACATAAACTTTAGCTTTGATTTTCTTGGCTTAGACAAGGTTATTTTTCAAACTTACTACGCCAATGAACTTACCAAGTGGTTCGTTTTTGAAGCCGTTCAATAAACTCGCAGTTCGTGTTTTATCAGATATAATAAATTTTCTATAAAATTTCATCTGATAAAACACTCCTGCACGTTTATTAAACAGTACTTCAAAACACATAATTTAACCTTTAGTTTACCAGGAGTTTCCCTTTTAACAAGTAAAACTATCGTCTGCGTTAGCCAAATAATAATAATAGTAGCTTTAATCAAACTCACTAAGTAATACAGTACTACAATAATAACAACAGATCACAATACATTACAAACAGTAAAAGATGAGGTTGATAAGGGGCTAGCGAACGGACACGAGGTCCCAACTAGGCAAACCCCGTACATAAATCAATAAATTCAAGACAATACACATACTGGTCCACTATTCACTACTATACAGAATGCGTCATTATCCGCACCTGACGCTGAACTCAGCCCCCTACCTCCGAAATCAAAACGATTTAGTTTGAAATAGACGGATAATGGAAGTATTCAAAGGGCTGATCCCGACGTCAAGCACTGAAAAAGACGCATCCTGCTATTCCTGCATCTTGCCTAAAAATCTCAGAAACCCCCCACAAACAATAGAGTATGTCCTTGGTACTGAAATAATGGTACCGGTACTGTATATAATAGTAACTGCATTAACTATATCTGCATTTTTATAATCAAATGCCACCCTGGTTAACTAAATTAAATTAATAGTGTGCCATGGATATACTCTGACCTTTATCATAAACCTAACCCAAAGTTTCTAATCCTGACCCTAATTTCGTGACCAGGGAATCACATATAGTACAGAGTTCACATATCCATGACACCGACACAAGGCTCGTTGTTTAGTGACACTTAAACAATAGAGCACAAACCTGCATGCATTCAGCAACTTCTTCGACGTATTCAGAAGGATCAACCTACAATAAATTAAGTAATATATCCAACACTCGTCAGTGTTCTTCCTCCGATTTCTAAAAACAGCCAAGCAGGTTGAAAATACGAAGCAAAGCCAAGTTTTTTTAACCAGCTTGGCTGTATTTAGACATCGGAGGATGAACACTGACGAGTGTTGGATATAGCTTCTCAAACGAATCACTATCGACCTCAAAGTTTGCCAGGGGAGCACGGGTGGCGTGTGCTGTTAGGGCACTTCCTCTCATCAAAAAGTTAAGCCCGGTTAGACGGGGTTAGTACTTGGATGGGTGACCACTTGGGAATGACCCCGTTGTCGAGCTTGGGACTCATGTGAGTAGAGTTGTAGTTGATCTCTCCTGTGCTTCGAGGGTTTTTCGCCGGGTTCTCCGGTTTTCCTAGTCATGTCCAATTGGGGCATTTCGCTCTGTTTGACCACCAGTTGCAATAGGCAATAAAGTTATTAAAGTTAAATTTGACCGTAATTTTCCTCCAATTTCTGAATACTGATTAAATGTTGATATTTTGAATTTTCCTCATGAATTATTAATGAGTTTGAAAAGATTATAATAATATACCATTGTTGACTGACACCAAGGAAGATATTGAGATTTATAAAACTCAATGTTTCCTTCGTTGCAGTTAACTTTGAGTTTGTTGAACACCACGTAACAACTATTTGGTCAATAAGATTGCGTTTTTGCCAAACGAAAATTTTTGGTATATATAACAATCCAAATTGTTTTTATTCCGTCTTTTCCTTGCTTTGGCATGGATTGCTGAAGAACTTTAATTACTGGACATATTTTGCAAAGTTTCGGATAAATGATCGTCCCTAT
Source organism: Corallium rubrum (assembly GCA_964035015.1). NCBI lineage: Eukaryota > Metazoa > Cnidaria > Anthozoa > Scleralcyonacea > Coralliidae > Corallium > Corallium rubrum. Next base: position 1,179,305 of record OZ035998.1, read on the forward strand.
GGCGGGCTAAAATAGGTAGACTTAAAAAATAACCACTTATTTGTGTAAATCTTTTGGTGATTAGCTTTATAGGCTGAACTTCCAAGCGTCTCCCAGGCCCCGGTATACCTACCTCCCCCAAAAGAGACCGCTGGACGCGTGAACCACAGAGCGTGTCTTTGACATTTTGCATAAATTAATTTCACGATATCAACAACCATAGAAGCTGACTGAAATATAAGTGACTTCCCTGGTCCTGTAGACTGAATGACGAAAACATCTTGGCTATTAATCAATTACTCCATAGCTTCCCGTTGTAAATCTTTTAGACAATCAATCTTAAACGTTTCTAAAATGCCATCGCATGCCTCACTCGTCAGCACTTTATTGATCGCTATTTTGAACTTACGGGATAATATATGCCTGCTGAAAATGTGCAGGCACGTTTGTGATTGGTGCAAATCGACAATGGACAAGGTCAGGAGTCCAGCCGTGATTTTGGGGAAGGTAAGTACCACCGAGATACAGCTGGAAATCGAGCCCGTTAGCTTTACTCAGCGATAGACTCTGGACATGCACTCACCTCTTCTTGAAATCTAAAATTATTGTCTGCTATTCTTTTTATTTCTGAAAATATTCTAAAAAAAAAAGCCATAAAGACAAAATAATTAGAAAAACGATTTAAACCGAACAGCAAAATGTTTTTGGTGCAGAATGCAAACTTTTTCAAGCCATAAAATGTTGGTGGGAAATCCTTGAATATCTACGTAACCCTTGAGTTTGGTGACAAGTTAAGCATTGCGCGTGAATCTTAGGCTATGCCTCATGTAAATAATGATATAAAAGTAATTTTGCGTTTCCTCGATAAAAGACAAGCGTTTGTCAAAGACGCAAAAACTTAGTTAAACGACAACATTAGCTATACGTCACTCTTTTGGATCTATAAGCCCTGTTTTATTTTATTTCATCACATTTGACTCTGATGAAGGGCTCTGCTCGAAACATTTACCATCTTTTCACTTGCTCTATCTAAAACACTGGCCACACAGCACTCTACTTTTTAACCTTAACAATAAGCAATACTTAACTTTTAACAAGATCCAAGTTCAATATGTAGATACAGAAACATTTTTAATCAACATTCTACCGCTCAAAGAAATCTAAAAACGTCAACCCTACGTTCTGCGGCTCGAGCCGGCCATAGTCAATGGAGATATGGTCTGGAAACTCAGTTAAAGTCTTTGGTCTATCTTTTTGTTCGCCTTCATGCATTTTTGTGCACGGTGCACGGTCACTGAACACATTGTATTTTAGTATAATGAACGAATTGTCCAATAGCAACGTTTCAGTTCAATCACTCAACCGTGCTATTTAAATATTAATAAACCTAAAACAAAGGATGTGCACGGTGTAAGGTACGGTCCAACATAAAATCACAGCCATTATAGGCGCTTTGAAGTTCGCCGAGTTTCCAGACCATATCTCGATTGACAATGAGCCAGCTTAGCGACAGTGCACCGTGTCAGATACTCAGTAAAAAAATTACCTGAACTGAGGTCTTTGCTGTCGTAACATTTCCAGATACTGAAATATTATTGTGATGCACTAAAATGTTGAAATTATTTTAAGATAATTAAGAATTAGTTAATTAAGATTTATCTAGGGCGTGGCCAGCAAAAAAGTCACGTGTAGATTGCATGTGCTTCTTTAGAATACTAGCGCAATATTTCGAAATAGAGAAAAACGCCTAGAACCGAGAATTTTGCGAGTTCTTTCAAATTAGACAAACTTCATTTCCAACCTCGTTCTTGTGTAAAAATTATTTCAATTACAACGACAAAAACGAGGCTGCTAATGCGGATTTAAATGCATTAAATGCATCTAAGATCCCGTTTACACGAAGCCGGTACAATTTGAATATGGAACAAAATTATGCCGTTTAGGCCTTGCGTTTACACGATACCGGCACAAAAATGATATGAAAACGGCACAAAATTAAGACGAGTTCTTTGACGGCATGAAATGAAATGAAACGGAACACTAACCGGTATCGTGTAAACGCCCGTGCCGTAACAGTTTGATGACGGTAATCACGATATATACGACCACAGTATTCGGGTCAGCAGTATTCACAAGGTCTTCTCAATTCTCATTGGAAGAGAATAGTCACATGCTAATCCGTCATTACATTATACCGGCACCGTGTAAACGCAAGACTTTTAGGCCTGTATTTACACACCGGCATGATTTTGTTCCGTTTTCAAATTGTACCGGCATCGTGTAAACGGGGTCTAAGATATAAATTGGCAGCCATCTTTATGAATACCGATGTATAATAGTACAATTTACCATACCTCTAAGTAGTGCTCTAATCCATCAGCCTAATAAATAATAATAAATAAAAAAATTTAAAATTAATCGATCAATTATTCATTGATTTTTTTTCTTTTGACATTTTTCTCTTTTCCCTCCATCTTTATTTTCTCTTCCTCCTCTTTATTTTATTTTCCACTCCTCTTGTTTAACAAAGTCCTTTGTTATTTTGTTGATTCGTACTTTCACTCATTCGTTCACTCATAAATCCTTCCCTGCCCTTTTGTATTCTTTCATTTCTTCCTTTCTAGCTTCTTGTCTACGTGTCTTCATTACCCTCACTTATTTCCTTTTGTTTTCTTTTCTTTTCTACTCCCAATACTGTTCTATTTTTCCTCATTTCATTCATTATCTCGCATATCGTTTCCTTTATCCCCTTATTATAATTTCATTTTAATTCTAATTCATTTTATTTTATTTTATCTTGTTTTATTGAAGCTCCGTCCTCTGCGAACAGAACCTCCCGAGGAAACGGAAAGAAGGCTCTGCCAAAATTGTGTATTATTTTATTTGAGCATGTGCGACAGTTACCTAGATACAACTTAAAATTACGACGCTCACTCAGGCATATTAGCATTGATGTTCGACAAGTAGTTGGTACATGTTTACATTAAAATAACTTCAGTTGTCTTGTACCATGGATTTTAAAAGGACTGGGTAGGAAACTAATGGTCATGTGTGGTGTTTTGAGCCTTTTGATTGGTTAAATCGCATTCACTGAGTTTGCAAAATGTTGAAACCTAGTTGCAAATTGTGATGTCACGAATGGCGTGAATATGCTTGTTTTACTTTTTTTTATCTGGATAAGGCGTTGTAACTTTTTGACACGGTTTCATTTCGCCCCAACTCGTGAATGACGGCGACTTCAAAGACAATACACGATTTCAGCAGTCTCCTAGCTTTCGCTCCGCTTATGAGGATACCAAGGAGACTCTGTGCACAGGGTATTTCATACCATATTATCACAACTTGATATCGTAATCGCACTATTATTACTTACTGTAAGATTAACGGTGCAAACAAACAATGAAAAAATTGTATTAAATTCCTGGCCACTTCCCCCATTGCCACAACACAAACTTATAGCCCAACCTCTGGAAAAAAAGAGTAAAAATAAGATTATCACTAAACAGTAAGAATGGCTTGGTGAAGTACGTTTCGTTGCGTAGTTGTAAAAATGTCATCCGTGTTTGTTTTTTAACTTCAGTTAATCCAACGTATGGTTCTGTTTAAACCCAGATCAATAGTTTACACAGTAATGCACCTTTGGAGTTACTGTTATACACCGCATCGGGCATTTTTTCTTTTCACGCCCATTTTAACAGAGCGGATACTCAGTGGCGTGGGAAGCAAGTTGATCTTGGAGCGCTGGCACAGCTTCAAAAGTGCACTTTGTTCAGAGGGTAGGGTTTCGAAAGGACACTTGAAACACATGTTTTATCATAAAAAGGACACTTTTCTGTTGCAAAAAGGGTACTTCACGACAAAGAGAGTGTGTGTGTGTGTGTGTGTGTGTGTGTGTGGGGGGGTGCATGCACATGCCTCGTTTTCCCTCCGGTTCCTACCCCCTGCGGATACTAATATATAGGGTCATATGTTCCCGCCATCATGCCCCAATCCCTTACAAATAGTCCCAGGTACGAAAATATTAAAGTTCCAGTAATCCAGAGTTGATTTCCAGTACTTGATGAAAGTTCGTTGCCGATAGACCTTTCCGCATGAAGTGCGTGGATAACGCGTTGAGTGATTTGATTGGCTCTTGCAAAACTTCGGACATCCAAAACTTAGGACAAACATTGGACATTAGCCAATCAGAATTGTAAAAAAGAAAGATCACGTAATCCATTCACTTCATGCGGAAAGGTCTATTGCGCGCGTCTCCTGTTCATATTTCATATGATCTTTCTAATAAGCAGATTCCATCATTGCCTTTGCATGTATCAATACACATTTCAGTTTATACTACATGCATTATATTTTACTTTTAATAATATACATGTCAAAATTACTGCATCCTGATTGGTCGAGAGGAGTGCAATTTCAATGTAATACAGTGCAGAAAAGGTGTAATATAGTGCAGAAAAATGAAATACAGTGCAAATTTCAATGAGTATTAAGCATTCTGATTGGCTAATAAACAACCGGAAATTACCGGAAAGCCAATTAAATGCCTATGCGGATTTTGAAGGATGGTTTTTCCTTCACGAGAAAATCCAATATGGCGACCAAAACATAAAGTTGTTGGAGAACATTTCGATGAAATACAGAATGAATTTTGCTTTAATATTGTCATAAAAGTTCCTACAAGAAGACTAGAAGAGGTTATGTGCTATGAGTAAAACGTTTGACGTATTTAGTGAACAAAATGAAGCAGTTTTCAACCATTAAAGCTTCCAGAAGTGGAGCAATGAGTGGTATGTAACTTCATAGCTGGAAGAACATTTTGTCTAACATTTTCATGTATATTATTAATAAGTAATAGCATGGTTTCGAGTGCAATTTTGAAAAAACACGCACTCGTGAGTTTTTCAAAAACCTCAAATAGCACTCGTCCTTCGGACTCGTGCAATTTTGATAGTCTTTGAAAAACTCACTCGTGCATGTTTTTTTCCAAATTGCACTCGAAACCATGCTATTACCTATACAAATAAACATTACTACAACCAATATTTGCACCATACTTTTTCTTTAATAATGCAAGAACACTGCCACGACCTTCATGACCAACAAGCCAAGAGACATAATCCAGTGGTTTGGTCCTGAAAAGAAAAAAATTATAGTTTGCCAAAACTTAGAATTACAGATATTTGGAATTAGTAAAATAAATACCATTATCCAGGTCTTCAACTTTCCTAATGGTCCTGCACAAACTTTGTTCAACTGAAAATTCCTATAGCTTAATGTGTGCTTGCATTTGGACTCGACCTAAATTCAGGTTAAGTTATATTGAACAAAATGTAAACAGGATTATGACATGAGGACATATTTCTTAGTCTTTTTTGTTTATGAGGTAGATATAGGAGGTTGACTTCAAAGTGCGTACAAAGCAAATGCCGATTAAAGTTGAACTTTATTAAAACGCGTTTACAATACGCTCACATCTCGTACTGGCATTAGGAACTGCATGTACAAACATTAGGCTCTCACTTCTTAATTTTCACATGCCTCGGTTTCCTTTGTTCTTTCGGGAAATATATTCAATAGCCCCGGCAAAACAATAGATTAGTATTCCCTCTAATATTCCCCTCAATGTTTCTTTTCTATTATGATTCATGTCAACTTATCGTTATGTATTTTTAAAGTAACAGTTAAATCGTACTTGTTTTGGGGCCGCAGTAATTGGCACTAGCTGTTGCGGTTAGCCAGCCTCTTGACTTAATGTCTGTATTTATGTTTGTAACGTGTACGGCAAAGTTATTAAAATAAATAAACTTCGTCCATGTGAAAATTAAGTACGTTATGTAAATCACATATCCCCTCGCGGCCTCAAAATAACCTATACTTTGTTATAAACTGACTGGTAGTCTATAAACCCTTTGCACATGACGTCAAAACGGTGCATCTGGAGGACAACTTCAAAGTTCCGCCGTTCAACAGAGCGAATCATGTCCTCCATTGTCCTCCACGAAGGGAATACGTGGCTACTCTACTAGCTGAATTATTTTCCAGATATAACCAGTAAGCTATCATTAAATCATTAAACCAGTAATCACGAAATCATACTAATCAATTTTAAAATAAAGCAAAACAATTACTTGTAATATTTCTGCAGACAAGGAAACGCCCACGTTATTTCAAGTTGGTTAATGTCCTTCACAGGAACAACTAAATAATTTAAAATAAAAGAAAGATTTCACTAAAGTAAACATAAACAGCTGTCGTAACAAGATAATTTACAAAATGCGCAGCCAGGCCTCATTAATATTTTTTTGTGCCTGCGGGCAGAATTTAGAAGTTAGAAATGCGCCTGCAAAAATTTGTGTTCCTTTTCAAGTTTTACTATTACTAAAAAGAATGAATCATTCAATCATATTCAGTTATATTAAATTATTAATTGAACGGCCTTTCATACTACAGTATAAAAGTAGAGTGCTGCGTAGGCAGTGCTCTGGGTATACAACAAAGAGAAAAGGTGGTGAACTGCCGAGATTTTTAGGAACAAAATGCTGACGTTTGAGTGGAGCCCTTTACAGAGTAAAACGTGAACTACATACTCTCGGATAAAAATTGTAATACGGTAAGTAATGACAATTCCCTTAACTAAAATAACAATTTCTGAACTAAATAAAAAGACCACAGTCCACAGACCTTGAAAATTGCAAGGTTGCACATTCTCTGATATTCAGTAAGCATGCACTCTTCAACGAAAAACTTGCATTGCATGCAATAAAACCTGAAAAATCTTACATCGCGACATGCTATTTGATAAACCTCAAAATTTTCACACGCAAAAAACATCCGTTTCAGTGTTTGACTATTAACTTGTTCACACTTCACGAACATGACCAACGTCACTGATGGAATGCGTGATAGTGAAAGAGACTTTGCGTGGGTGTATAGAGTTTAAACGGTTTTTGTTTCTGACAAAAAATATTATTTTGAAAACGTATACGTCATGTAAACACAGCTAATTAACTAAAAAAATAAAGTCTCTGTGCCTGCACAAACTTTCTGAATTGTAAATAGTGCCTGCGAACGTCATACTTTGTAAACACAGTTTTAATAATGAGCTAAAAATACAGCGCAGCATCTTAGCCACACTGCATACGGATGTTGCATTCTTTTTTAATCGCAGGTGAGTGGTTTGAACAACGCAAGTATTGATTCCAAAGCACCACAGTAGCCCAAGAAAACCATGTTAAAATGTTTGCCAATAATTCTGACATTCGGTGTATTATTTACCCATCGTCCGGTAACAGCAACAAAATATCAAAGATATCAAGTTTTGCATGGTGGGGTATAATTCAGAAAATCATTTGCGGAGAAACCATGTATTTATTTTAAGAATTTATTGTGGCTCAGCTTTCGTCCTTGTAACTCAGCAAGTCAGCTCTGAAGACGTTGGTATCTCCGCAAATTACTTTCTGAACAGCAAAATATATACTGTTAACAAAATTTACGTAAATGTAGACTGACGCACGATTATAGTCTGCTTTATAAACAATCGGAAACAAATTAAGAATACCAACCTTTATACAACTTCTGAAACTTGTGAACATCAAACTTGTACTGTAAGGGAAAAAATTGAAGCATGTCTACCTGTTTTATCAAATATTTATATTTACAAAATTCTTCTATAAAATAATGTTTTAAGGACGTATGGTTTGGTTGGCCCATATTTGTATAACTGCATGTTAAAATCGCGAGAAAGTGGAGAGATATTTTGCAGTTATTTAAATATTTTCACTCGACGCGCTCACTCATTGTAATTTCGATAAAAAAAACCCTTTAAAGTTTGTATATATGAACATAACTAACCTTACCTTTGAATCTTGAAAATTAGGTCTTGATGAATCACTTCAAACAAAAATAAATTAACACATCGGTTAATAGAAAAGTAACAGACAAGGACGAATACATGAACATACATGTTACAAAAGAAAGAACAAAATTGCATAAAAAGAACCACGTTCACACAATTTTAGAAGCTTATAGAAATACCAGTCCAAATGAAAACACGTTCACATACCATTTTGGAATTAACGTAAAAATTTCTCTGACCCATTCTTCCAAAATATCCAAACTTTCTATATTCGTAACAAAATGGTATAAGAAGAACTAAAGCCAGCATCATTACTCATACATAAATAAATAAATATTAAAGCAATAAATTGAATTTAATATATCTGGACATACTCAAATGCACATGGATAAAATAAATAAATAAATTGAGTGTAAATGTTCTTCGAGATATTTTACTCAGAAATATTTTTGAGTTCCCAAGCGAGACTCCAACCCACAGCCTTCTGATCACCAGTGAGACGCTCTAACCATTGAACCACTGAGACTCAGATGATTTGAACGTAGGTTGAATATGTGTACAACCCACAACCTTCTGATCACCACTGAGTGAGACGCTCTAACCATTGAGCTACTGAGACTCAGATGATTTGAACGTAGGTTGAATATGTGTGCAATCCACAACCTTCTGATCACCTGTGGGATGCTCTAACCATTGAGCTACTGAGACTCAGATGATTTGAACGTAGGTTGAATATGTGTACAACCCACAACCTTCTGATCACCTGTGAGATGCTCTAATCATTGAGCTACTGGGACTCAGATGATTTGAACGTAGGTTGAATATGTGCACAACCCACAACCTTCTGATCACCTGTGAGATGCTCTAATCATGGAGCTACTGGGACTCAGATGATTTGAACGTAGGTTGAATATGTGTACAACCCACAACCTTCTGATCACCGGTGAGACGCTCTAACCATTGAGTTTCTGAGACTCAGATGATTTGAAAAAAATGTGCAAGTATGATGATGTATGTTAATATCGTAACATGCATTACGACAGTATTATCCAGTATTAATAATAATAATAATAATAATTAATAATAATAATAATAATAATAATAATAATAATAATAATAATAATAACGATAACGATAATAATAATAATAATAATAATAATAATAATAATAATAATAATGATGATGTTGATGGTGATGATAATGATAATGATAATGATAATGATAATGATAATGATAATGATAATGATAATAATAATAATAATAATAATGATGATGATGATGATAATGATAATGATAATGATAATGATGATGATAATAATAATAATAATAATAATGATGATGATGATGATGATGATGATGATGATAATGATAATGATAATGATAATGATGATAATGATAATGATAATAATTACCATTAGAAATCAAAGCCAACGTCATACAATGTGATGAATACATTCTTTCCCAAAATGATCGCAGGTATTCGTTAACGTCTATTCCCTGAAAACATATAAACTGATTATCACTAAGTGAATATTCTTGGCTTGCATTTGACGTCATGGCGGCCATGTTGGAGAAACTTTAACAAAAGAATACATTAGCACCTATTGCTCGGAGTATGTTTTCCACCAACATGGCCACCGTATCTTTGTCTCCTAAATCTCAAGTAATGGATTGCAAACCATCAATACAGTGGAACCCCGCCCTATGACCTCCCCGTTAATATGGTCATCTCGTTATTACGACCACTTTTTTCTGGCCTGAATACATTCTAAGTAGGGTAATACCACCCCGTCAATACGACCACCCTATTATTACGACCAAATTTTTCTGGCCGGATGGTGGTCGTAATAACGAGGTTCCACTGTAAGATTATTCTGCCGTATATACAATACAATACAATATGGTTTATTAGTCACTCCCAACTTGGGCTTTTCAGAACTAATTTACAAAAGGAATAAAGTAACGCGCTAACTAATTTATAATGTGTAAAACTATTAATTAAATTAACTATTAATTTACAACTCGTAAAACTATTTTACTATTTTACAAAATACGTTCATAAAAAACAATTGAGTACATTAATAAGGAATGTACATTAATAAAGTATATAAGGAATTCCTGAAGGAGGTGAAAAATATCCTGACCGAACGCTCGAAATACCAATGGATTTCGGTTTATGTTAAGTTAGATGTTTGAAGCATGCATGGTCTAATGTTATCCCACAGGGATAGGGCCGTTTATACGAGAGCCACGCACAATAGATTCAGACGAATTTAATTGTTTGAATTTTATTACCTATAACTCGATTAAATTCGACACACGAATTAAATTCGTCTCGGCAGTTAAATTCGTCTGAGTCAGACGGATAATGCCACTATAATGCGTCCGTCTTCGAGTTGCACGACGAATTATCGTCGCATCGAGAATTAAATGTTTCTCTTCTCTCTGTGACAATTCGGTGCCATGTTTTCAAGAAGTCGTTTTCAGGCTCCATGAGTCCAAGTAAAAACAATTAAATTCGACTGAAATTCGACTAAGACCCCGTTCACACGAGTCCGGAGCGAGTTGGAAACGGCGCTAAAAAGTCACAAAACGCCGTTGCGTTCACACGGCACCGGATCGAAATTGTGTGAAAACGGCGCTCTAACCGGGGCGTTTTGAAAACGATTTCTAGACGGAGCGAAATGAAACGGAACCCTTGGCGGTGTCGTGTGAACACAAGATCCGGCACTTTTTCGCTCCGCTTTAGTACCCAGTTCCTAAATTTTCGGCTCCTAATTTAATATAATATTCTTTGAATTGCTTCTCGTTTCCATTTAATTTTGACGAGATATGGCTATTTAAACAGTGCACAGCATTGAAATACTGGATATACACCAGAAGGTTCCGGTGTCGTGTGAACGCCTTCAAAGCGTCGTTAAATTATGACGGATTCGTGTGAACGTTCTTCTACACCGGACTCGTGTGAACGCAGTCTAACTCGACGTCGCATTACCGATGAAGTTAATTCGAATTAAATTCGTCTATTGTGAGACGTTTAGCGCAGGCCTTACATACTCTAAGATGCAATCTGCATGACCATTTATACGACGCTTTTGAACAAGCCGCTGGTTGTGTAAGCTTGTGTAAGACGCGAACATAAATCTTTGTACCTTTTATACGAATGTTTCGCTTCTTATGTAAGGCACGTCCTTTGTAAGTCTTATCAGCTCTCGTATAAACGGCCGTAATGTTTCTATGTTATATGTGATCACATAATTGGGTTTCTATTTTGTCTTTTTCTGTCTATAAAGATTTGACTTCACGCAAAAAAGAAGAGAAATTAACCCACCAACTTTTCTGGATTCGTTCCTAATGATTCTTCACTTCCTAGAAAATAATACCATTCCAACTAATGAGTCAATGAGTCAGCTTTTATACACGTGCAAATATTTGACAATAAATATTAAAAAAAATTGTCGACATTTACTAAAAAAAATAGGCATGAAAATTTGACATTGCATAAAATTTTGTACAATATAAGAGGTTAGAGTTTACGAAATAAAAAAGGTTCCTATCTGAGTTACGTTGAAGGGTCTACCTCAACTTTTGAGACTACTGCAAACATGTGTCAGTAGGTTCTATTTTCACTAGGAAAAGTTCCAAAGTCACTAGTAAAATTTAAAATCCCTTATGTAAGCACAGAAACCATATTTTGTTATAAAGTAAAATTTCAAAACTACGCTTCGCTGAGCTCGACAAACCGATTCATATTTTTGTACAATTACTACATTTCTTAATGAAACCGCTGACTGTCTTGAATATAAATAGCTGCCATAAATCTTGTAGTGTAGTCTGGCTCTTCCCATCGCTTCTCAGCTTCCAGCTTTGTACGAATAAGCGAGTTTCAGGGTGTTGCGCGCGCATCATTTTTCAAAAAAACTGGCAAGCTCCACTCAAAGTAAACATATTGTTTAAAATCAACAAAGTATAGATACAGTTTCTGGATGTTTAACACTGTTATTCTGCTGTTGATGGTTCGCTAGCAAGTCTGTTTGCCATTGCTTACTTTGTGGCGAGCCCGCCAAGAGCCCGCCAATTCCTTTGCAAAATGATGCGCGCGCAATACCCGGAAATTCGCCTATTGCACAAATACAGTGTATAGTTGATCGTCAGACCACTTTGTGAACATATTACATTCTACGAAAAGTTGAGTTTTTGAAATGTCGAAATTGTTCAGTTGCCTCGGTTAACAAAACTCATCAAAGCCAAAACTTCACTCGTATTTTGGGAGTTTGCGAGCGCAATTGATGGCATGTAAGGCAAGATAATGAAAAACGTATTTATACTATTTAATAAACGAGCAGGAGTGTTTTATCAGATATAAAAACACGAAGCGAAGCCGAGTGTTTTTATATCTGATAAAACACGAACTGCGAGTTTATTGAACGGTTTCAAAAACGAACAACTTGGTAAGTTCATTGGCGTAGTAAGTTTGAAAAATAACCTTGTCTAAGCTGAGAAAATCAAAGCTAAAGTTTATGTAAATCAGGAGGTACCTTTATCACATATTTATAAAATAAGGTGTCCTCTACGCACGCTCTGATTGGCTGGACTCCGTGCATTTATAAGAGAACATAGATCATGAATGACGTACAATGGCGTAGAATGGCGTCAGCTGGCCGTAAAAGCCCGCCAAATTCCAAAACTACCTCACTTTTAGCTTGATTTGGCTTCTTCTTATTTTATAAAACAAATAAAACATACCGCTCCTGTGCATATGTACTCTTATAAAGGTACGTTTGACGTCATTTGAACACGAAAGAAGTCTATCGCCTCGTGCCTTTACTCAACTTCTTTCGTGTTCAAATGACGTCAAACGTGCCTTTATAAGAGTACGTACATACGCACGGAGCTTTATGTTTTATTTGTTAAAAAGACACTGATTAAACATTAATTTCTTTTGAATTTTCCTCATGAATTATTAATGAGTTTTTGAAGTGTACTAAATATATATGCTGGTTGATGGAAAGCTAAAGAACTTACAAAAATGCCAACTCGACCGGAGATAACACGACCTTTGAAAAACTTAAATTGTCTTTTGCATAAATAATGAAATATTATATAATCTAGATTTAATTCTGCTATGTGATATTAAGAAAACCTGTGTGAAATTAAATATGAAGGTGATTTATAATTACATACTTCCCAGTACAAATTTCAATGACGTTATTGTCGTACATGTAATAATAGATCGTACAAAGTTTAAACAAACCCCAAAGAAACTTTCCAAAAGGATGACCATCAGTGGTTAAACTTCCAAGAAGTTGCATTTTCCTTGCTTGGTCATTTTGATAGCTCATTTTAAATTCTAAAAATTATCAAAAAGAAAATTAATTCGTTTCCAAAATCTATATCCAGCAACTGCGTGTGCCGATAATAAAAATGTGGCATTAGATTTATGTGGCATTTTTACCGCCATTTGCATTTGAGCTTGCGTTAATTAAGGCGTTGTTTCGTCGTTTGAAACTCTGCATTCATTGGACCGCAACGTATTGTTGCCAAGGGAACAGCGTGACGTTGCTATGGAGCTTTGACAAGGTTTCAAAGTGATTAATTTGTTATTCGTGGCGAGTAGATATTACAAAACAGTTGCCGCGTTGCTCTTTCTCCGCCGTTTTACAATATCTTATCAATAATGCTTCTGCTTAAGTCATCTGATAGAGCTTTCCCAACACTATATGTCCCTCCGGCCTTGCTAAATCGTTTACTAGACATTTTTTTTGTAATATCTACTCGATACGAAAAACAAATTAATCAATTTGAAACCCTGTCAGAGCTCCATAGCAACATCACGGCAATGAACGCAGAATTTCAAGCGATGAAACGTCTTAATTAAAGTGTCACTATGATGAAAAAATCGTCAGTCTTTTTTTGATCTTATCATAAAGTACACTGAAAATGAGGAGGAACGGCGTTTGTGGTTTGTAAATATCTCATCTCGTTCAAGAGATGTTCACGTTTCTCAAATATGCAAATTATATGGCTGATGACGTCATTTTCTCCAAACGAGCGAAATAAAAATCATAAAATTAGGAATATCTCTAGAAATAAACAATAGAAAGTGCTCAAATTTTGCATGCTTATAGTATTAAATAAAATACTTTCACTGTGAAACTTTAGTAATTGTTTTCGTGGAAACTGCTGGTTCCTGGCCCCCTCCAATGCTAAAACTAAATTTGCTTATTTATCAGCAATCAAGTAGCGTTTACTCCAGCGAATAAAAGTGAAGATTAAAGCTTATGTATATAGGCATTGTAATTCATACATTTAAATCTTTCTATTTTTAAACAAGAGGCAAAATGATAATGGCCGTTTTTCTGAAAATTAAACAACGGATCTAATATATTTAGTAGACAAAACCTATAGTGTCGGATTCGGCAAATTCAAGCCATCATTTTGACATAGAATTTATTTAAATTCGGACAAACAGAAAATATTTAAACGAAGATGAAGATTAAAGCTTATGTATATAGGCATTGTAATTCATACATTTAAATATTTCTATTTTTAAACAAGAGGCAAAATGATAATCCCCTTTTTAAGGTTTAGAATAACCTGAGAACATGCGCTTACCATGGCAATCACAAAGTTCCACACTTTGACGCAAGCTGCAAGCTCAACTGCAAATGGCGGTACCTACCATTGTCAACTGCCATAATTTCCCGCTCAATGCTGTTTTTCTTCATTAGAGGAGAAATAAAAAATTGAGCAAATCTAAATAAAGATTTCAAAGAATTTACAAGGAATCATTTTGGACATTTTCTTTAAGAAGTCGATACTACAGACCATGCATGCACTTTAGATTTTTATTTTAAAATTGAAAAGCTTGTGCTTGCAACTTTCCACAACAACAATTGTCAACACTCAAAATACTACCATACCTATCTAGAGTTTCCTTAAAATATTTTCGACGAACATCAAATTTAAAAACCGTCTAAACAAAAAAGAAATATTCACAGAGGAAGAAAACAATTAATCTAAATTGTAGTATAGCTAATTATATACATATAGGGATAATTATACATATACGTAAATGATGTAAATGTGACATTGGTAACAGTATACGTATCTAAACTTATAAAATAATAAGATTGAAATATTTATTAAAAGTTATCTGAATTACTCAATTTCCCACTTTACAGAACACGAAGCAGATTATTATAAACAGCAATTAATAAACACAGGGAAACTCATACTTGCAATGTACGAATGACGTCATTTACTCCGAAACAAACAATTAATGTTGCAAAAAACAACAACAAAAAAACTCACTCTTTCACAATCTGTAAAAGCATTAGTACTGCCTCCGTGTTTCTTTATGAATGCATCAAATGAATTTTCATCTGGATATCTTTTGCTTCCCATGAAAACCACTGTAAAAAAAAAACAATTAAAAAAAATCCCGTTCACGACCTCTCCAGATAAAGAAAAATATGTCTATATATGATGCCGAATGTTCAACATATTAAAAGACGGTACACTATGAAGTAATAAAAGTAGTGTGCGCGTAGGCAGTGTAGAAACAACAATCGAAATATAGTAAGGTTAGATATACTGCCGAAACAGAGAACGTAGGAGCCTTCGTCAGAGAGAAACGTCATCGATACTATGAAGTATATGCTTATGATTACAGAGAAAGGTCCTTCAGTGCGAGATGGCGCGAATTCAAGATAATCAAGTCTGAGATAAGTTTCAGAAAGAAGTGCTGGATAGTTGAACATAGAATGAATAAACAAAACCGCAATAAGTAAAACAGCAACCTCGTACCCAGGACCATTTGTAGGGAACTGGGACAAGATGGCGAATAAAAACAAAATGGCGGCAACAAATGGCCCTAGTGGACTGCTAGGCTATCCCAGCTCCTGATTGGTCAAGAGTTTATTGCATAAATTAAATGGTTTGATTTTGTATTTTTTTAAAAAAATTGTATTTTGACCTTGTGAGGTTGGTCTTGCACACGGTGTGGGAAATTACATTTTAAAACATACATTGTAATTAGGAATAATTACTGTTTGATTTCTAATTAAAAAAATGCGCAATATACTGCGCATTTTGAGCTAGCCTCCACCAGGGCCATTTGTTCCCGCCATTTTGTTTTTATTCGCCATCTTGACCCAGGTCCCTACAAATGGCCCTGGGTACGAGGTTGGTAAAACAGTTATTTATGTGCGCGTCCTGATGCCGAATGAAAACGCCATGAAGGGAAGCACGGGTGACGTGTGCTGTTAGGGCGCTGCCTCTCACCACTGTAGTTAAGCCCAGTTGGACGGGGTTAGTACTTGGATGGGTGACCGTCTGGGAATAACCCCGTTCTCGAACTTGAATTTCATATGAGTAGAGTTTAGTTGGTCTCTCCTGTGCTTCGAGGGTTTTTCGCCGGGTTCTGCGGTTTTCCCCCCTCCGTAAAAATCAACACTTCGGTCTTAGCTTATGTCGTGCACTTTTAAACATGAGCCTCTAGCTCGGATGATTGGGCGACCACATCCTGTGCTTACGACGTTAAATAAATCATTCATTACTCATTACTCATGAATAACTGAATAAATTTACAGTAGACCTCTTGTATTAAACTTACTATGTTCTAGAAAATGAGCAAGACCAGGCAACTCCTTTGGATCACTAAAACTACCAACACCAACACAGAGAGCAGCGGCTGCCTAAAAACAAATCATGCATGGTCACACTTATAGTACAACTTGTAAAATGTGTTAGCAGAAATCATCGTAGTCTATAGCAACCTTGTTCCCAGGCAGTACAGTGATCAAACCAATACTGTATTGGGCATATTTACAAGTAATATTTGGTATTTCACCAGATTAAACTGGATGTACTAGGTAATTTTGGTAAAGAAAAATTTGAGTGTAGGATATATACATTATAAGACCAAACCAGGACCAGTTGTGAAAAATGCAACATCAAGGCCTTCCGGCTAGGAGATGAACCCGCGACCCTGCTATGCTAGTGCAGCGGCCAAGAGCTTGGCCACGACTTCTGTGTACATGTATTTCAAGTAATATTTGGCATTTCACTCGATTAAACTGGATATACTGGGTAAATTTGGTGAAGGAAAATTTCGAGTGTAGAATATATACATATATACAGAAGCTATTAACATGAAGCTAAAGTGATCACCCATGCATCCGAGTACTAACGCTATTCGACCGTGCTTAACTGGCGGTGGAACTGGGCTAAACTGGCGGTGGGACTGGGCTTAACTTCAGTGGTGAAAGGCAGCGCGCTAACAGCTGTGCCACCCATGCCTCCCACTTATATGTTGGATATTCCAGTAATTATTCTCATACATAATCAGTCATAAAAATCTAACATAATAAAATGAATATTAACTTGAAAGTGTGTAAGGTCTGCTATTGTTTCAAAATGTTCACCGCGCCGTGAGTGCAGATCTCGCTTTTCGTGTGGTCCACTTACACGCAAGTTCACCTAATTCTTCCTCGGTCCCAGCCCCCAGAATTGCAGATGCTCTACTGCAGATTTTAATAGCATGTATGGACATAAAAAAACGTAGCCGTTTGCTGATCTCAAAAATCAGCTTGTCTAGAACCTTCAATCTTTTGTTAATAGAATCTTATAGACGAGCAAGAGCAATCTCGTCCCCACAGCCAACGGTCTCTGGAAACGAGAACGCATTTTCCACTAATCCTCTCTTGATTATCCTATCTTTGACGTCATCAAAATAAGTTACCAAAAGAAAAAAATACTAAGGAACTAGCCTGGTACCCTGGCCCAATCAAAGAATATGGGCCAGGTAACAACTAATTTCTTATTGGTTGAAAGTTTCGCGCATTCAAGGCATGCACAGACGTACACGCGAGATTGTAATTAGTGGTTACTTGACCCTTACTTCTTTTGAAATTGGGCCAGGGTACCAGGCTAGTTTATAACCTTGCTCATGGCGCTGTACGGACCTAAAGGCGGATTTGCATTCAGCTTTTTTGTCGAGCGAGCGACTTTTTGCGATCGCTTTCTTTGTCTCATGAGCCCTCGGGTGGAACGGATCCAGTCGAGAGCCCACAAGACAAAAGAAAGCGATCACAAAATGTCGATCGCGCGATAAAAAGCACTGAATGGAAACCAGGCTTAAGGCCCAGGGAGTTTACATTCGCCTCGTTTTGCATGCATGTGCAAGATTCTTTGTTTCTAAAGCCTGGTTTCCATATAATCGCTAATCCAGAAATGAAATTGGCGATCGCAGCGATCATAGCGATCATATGGAAACCATTGACGCAACCATCGCTACCACCACGATCGCAGAGATAGAAAATGTTCTATCTTGAACAGCGATCGTGGCGATCGTTGCGTTTTATATGGAAACGGTGATTTTGCAATCTCAGCGATCTTGGAGATCAGTATGCATCCCAGCGGACCATTAAAATAATGGCCGCGATCAGTCATGACCACCTTGGCGATCATATGGCAACAGCGACATGATTGTTGATCGCTGCGATCACCGAGCTAATTGTTGAGCGATCGCGGCGATCGTAGTGATTATATGGAAACCAGGCTTAAATGCACTACACCTGCGGCCGGAAACCAACAATAAAAATAGGTGCGCAAAGCGTACATGTGCTACAAAGGGTAAATAGAACTTGGCCAAAATATTGGTCAGTGCAAACACAATAGCTCCTCCGATAAACAAAACAAGTAGTGTAAAAAATAATATCTATCCTGGCTGCGTGACATCACCAGAAACACAGCGAACCAGCCAACCTCATACCCAGGATCTTATCTCCGCTACCCCGCCCCCGGAGCAGTGGAGATAAGACCCTGGTACGAGGTTGCCTAGCCAGTCAGCCAGCTCAATACAAGAATTGCTAGAAACAACCGCTCACCAAGCAAAATCAACCACAAACACATGGTACAATGTTATGGTAATTTAAAACAAAAGGTCCGCTATGCGTACATGTATCTGCGCCATACCCACCACTGTGAGAATCACTTGTCAAGATCTTGTAAGATCTTGTGCGATCTTGGAAAATCTTGGAAGGTCTTAAGAAAAATCTTATAAAAATTTTACACGTAGATCTTATAAGATTTTATCGAGATCTTATAAGATAATTAAAGATCAGAGAAAGTACACGTTCAATTCTCTGACCAAAATAATTTATCATGACTCACAAAAAACTGTGGTAGATCGCAGTCAAAAGTTTACTATAAGTCACGTTAAAAATACTTATCAGTTTTATCAGCAATATCCCCTATCTGCGAAATGTTTTAGTGCAAAGCTTTGTCGGAAATATAGAATTTAATGGCTAACCAACTGAAGATTTTTCCCAATACAGCTGTTGAGCCGGACACCGCGGGTCTAAAGTATACCCCTGAATCGCCTGTAGGTTTGTGCCATTTTGGAAACTTACACCGTTAGATAGAGTGTTAATTCTGTACAACAAATGTGAATTAAAAAAAATCGTAGAATAGCAATGGAGAAAAATCTATTTGAACTGAGATGAGCGCCAAATATCAAATGTCAATTATCGGGTCAAACGCAATCATATTTAAAGTATCCCTGAATCGTCTGTAGGTTTGTGCCATTCACGAAACTGTCTTCTACAGTTAGATACAGCGTTAAATTAGTGTTTTAGTCCAAAACTTTGTCGGAAATATAGAATTTAACGGCTAACAGCCGTATTGGGATATACTCTTCATTGCAGTTGAGCCGCCCGCGGATACCGCGTTTTTAAAGTATACCCCTGAATCGTCTGTAGGTTTGTGCCATTCACGAAACTTCAACAGTTATATAGAGCGTTAAATTCTGTACAACACATGTGAATTAGAAAACATGGTATAGAACAGCAACGGAGAAAAGGCTATTTGAACTGACGTGAGCGCAAATATCAGATATCAAATTGCATTATTACGCTATTTACTTGACATACGGTCAAACACGGTCATATTTAAAGTAAATCCCTGAATCGTCTGTAGATTTTCTGCCATTTGGGAAACTTGCACGGTTAGATAGAGCGTAAAATTCTGTACAACGTGTGTGAATTAGAACAAATCGTATATATAGAATAGCAACGGAGAAAAATCTATTTGAACTGAGATGAGCGCAAATATCAAATTGCATTATTATGCTATCACTTGGCGTACGGTCAGACGCAATCATTTTAAAGTATTCCCGAATCGTCTGTAGGTTTGTACCATTCACGAAATTCGTACAGTTAAATAGAACGTTAAGTTATATACAAGATATGTGAATTTGAAAAAATCGTATAGAATAGAACCCTGAAAATCGTAGTATTTTAATCCAAAACTTTGTCGCTTCGAAGGACTTCGTGATATGGCGGACGAAATATTGTTACACCAGTAACAGCACACACTACAGGTCAGTGGTTACCCAAAAAAGCTAACCGGTTAACCTTTCGTGTTACGCTCACCAATATAGATTTATTGATCTAATATGTACCTAAGTATCCTCAACATCCCTAGTAATCTAGTAATCCCTAGTAATCTAATCCCTAGTAATCTAGCAATCCCTGGTAACCTAGTAATCCCTGGTAACCTAGTAATCCCTGGTAACCTAGTAATCCCTGGTAACCTAGTAATCCCTGGTAACCTAGTAATCCCTGGTAACCTAGTAATCCCTGGTAACCTAGTAATCCCTGGTAACCTAGTAATCCCTGGTAACCTAGTAATCCCTAGTAATCCTGGTAACCTAGTAATCCCTGGTAACCTAGTAATCCCTGGTAACCTAGTAATCCCTGGTAACCTAGTAATCCCTGGTAACCTAGTAATCCCTGGTAACCTAGTAATCCCTGGTAACCTAGTAATCCCTGGTAACCTAGTAATCCTGTAACCTAGTAATCCCTGGTAACCTAGTAATCCCTGGTAACCTAGTAATCCCTGGTAACCTAGTAATCCCTGGTAACCCCTGGTAACCTAGTAATCCCTGGTAACCTAGTAATCCCTGGTAACCTAGTAATCCCTGGTAACCTAGTAATCCTGTACCTATAACCTGGTAACCTAGTAATCCCTGGTAACCTAGTAATCCCTGGTAACCTAGTAATCCCTGGTAACCTAGTAATCCCTGGTAACCTAGTAATCCCTGGTAACCTAGTAATCCCTGGTCACCTAGTAATCCCTGGTCACCTAGTAATCCCTGGTAACCTAGTAATCCCTGGTAACCTAGTAATCCCTGGTAACCTAGTAATCCCTGGTAACCTAGTAATCCCTGGTAACCTAGTAATCCCTGGTAATCTAGTAATCCCTGGTAATCTAGTAATCCCTGGTAACCTAGTAATCCCTGGTAACCTAGTAAGCCCTGGTAACCTAGTAAGCCCTGGTAACCTAGTAACCCCTAGTAATCTAGTAATCCCTAGTAATCTGGTAATCCCTAGTAATCTAGTAACCCTTGGTAATCTAGTAATCCCTAGTAATCTAGTAACCCCTAGTAATCTAGTAACCCCTGGTAATCTAGTAACCCCTAGTAATCTAGTAACCTCTAGTAATCTAGTAATGAAAACTCCTAGTAATCAAATGTCGTATTTGGAGAGGATACCAATACACCCTTAGACATTTTTTTTAGCTAATTCGTTTATATGTTTTCTCCAATTTAAATGACAATCAATGATTAAACCAATAATCCTATAGATATTTAATGTAAAAATCCTGTTTAAGAGCTCTGCTAGAGATTTTCAATTTAATTTGATAATTAGTTTTATCAAGGTTCAGCGATAGCTAGTAAATAAATTAAATTCAAAAACATCAGAGCATTTATGAAAATCATTAATATAAATAAGAAAAAAAGGGGGCCAAGAACAGAGCCCTGTGCCTGTGGCACCCCGTGAGTAATTAGTTCATAGTCCGAATTAGTATTAAATATCGATTCAAACTGTTTATTATTTTCTAAATTAAAGAGGAAAACCATTCATAAGCAATACCTCTTACTCCATAATAATCTAATTTAGCCAAAAAAAATATGATCAATTGTGTCAAATGCTTTACACAAATCTACAAAGATGTCGCAAGATCGAATAAATTTATCAATAGATCTTTTCAGTTAATAAAAGCGGTAGGTGAAGTGTTGAATGTTTAGGTCTAAATCCAAATTGCTGATCATAGACAACAGATAAATTAATTTATTAAAATAAGAGATAGGCCTGTTATACATCAGTTTCTCAATTATAGTCTTGTTGAATATTGAAAGTAGAGAAATAGGACGATAATTAGAGAGAGATAATTAGAGAGAGACAATGGAGAATCTTTTTTGTAAACAGGAATGACTTTTGCCAGGGGCGGCGTGGCCACCAATGATCCGTTTACCTTGTGGTCCCAACAATTTGTGACTGACGGATGGACCCAAATATTTGGTATATACTTAGCTGGTTGGCCAGCTGAGTTGGCCACTGCAGCATAAAACGTGAAGTGCAATATAGATTTGGAATAGAATTTAGTTTAGGAATATTGCAGTTCTGTAGCGTTTCGAGCTAAGGCCTTTTATGAGAGAAACGTACAGTTCAATTCATTTCATAAAACCTTTAGTATTTGGAATTTTTTTTCCAATTCAACGTTGCCTATGCAGCACATTTATTTTATATTAAATAGTATTTTATAATATTAATCCGTGTATTGAAAATAACAAGACTGCGTGCAACTACATGTACACGTTAGATTATAAATATTGTATCATTGTTTTTCTGTTTTTAAACTTACAATTTTGCTAAAAGCTGTTGTCAGAACGCAGGAATTTCATTTCAAACACCCAAATTTCAAAATTTGCCGGGGGAGCATGCCGCAAGTTTTAAATTCTTCCTATGATGTCCCCTATTGCTAATGAGTTTTAATATGAGTTTTTTTGCTAATGTTGGAAAGAATCCAGCCTCATCAATCCCAACTAACTCATGAGATTGAAGCTGTTATCGGTACTTAAAATCAGGAAAAGCTACTGGGCGGCTGGGCCTTTTAGTATTCCTGTTTCGGTTCGGAAAATTTCAAGTAAAGTCGTCTCTTAAGGCTCATTTCCACTCAGGAAAGTTTTTCTTGGACAGAAAATTTTTCTTTGTCTTAAGTTCATTAGTTTCACCCGAGAGCTCACAAGACAAAGAAAAATTTTCTGTCCAAAGAATATTTTCCTGAGTGGAAATGGGCCTTTAAGGGTAGTTTCCACTCAGGAAAATTTTCCTCAGGACCGGAACGGACAGGAAAGTTTTCTTTGTCTTGTGAGCTCTCGGTTGGAACTAATGACTTTCACACAAAGGAAACTTTCCTGTCCGTTCCTATCCTGTGGAAGATTTTCCTGAGTGGAAACTACCCTTTAGGCTATGTGGACACGGTAACGTTTCCGAGCGTTTTCGTATTGTTTACTGTTCTCAAGGGAATCGATAACAATCAGTTCATTATTATAAATATAAGTGCCCAGCACAAAACACGAATAAAAGCCATGAACAAAAGGACATAAAAAACATAATATTTAATAATCTAACGTTTCGTTGTTTATGCTACAACATCTTCAGAGATAATGATTACAAGATATTAATTTACAGGATATACAATAAACAGAATTCTAATTACATACATATAGACCAATAAGAATAAAGAACTAAAAATACATCAGTTACAAGCTAATTATAGGTTAGGAGGTGAGGTAACACTGAATGTGTCAGGAGGTAAGAGAAAATTAAAATAAGTAGAGCGGTGCTGATCCAATATTGCCGTTGAGATGAGGTTTAAGTTTGTTAATTAAAAGACTTTCGCGTAAAAGAAGCTCAGATTCAAAAGAGCAGGAAGAGATAATACTAAAATCATCAAAAGAAATAGGATGCCCCGTCTCATGATGATGGGCAAGAATATTACCACGGGGTGGACTACCGAGTTTTTTGCCAGTAAGGGCCGAAATTCCCATGTGTTCAGAAACGCGTGTGTGCAGATGTCCACCCCGTGGTAATATTCTTGCCCATCATCATGAGACGGGGCATCCTATTTCTTTTGATGATTTTAGTATTATCTCTTCCTGCTCTTTTGAATCTGAGCTTCTTTTACGCGAAAGTCTTTTAATTAACAAACTTAAACCTCATCTCAACGGCAATATTGGATCAGCACCGCTCTACTTATTTTAATTTTCTCTTACCTCCTGACACATTCAGTGTTACCTCACCTCCTAACCTATAATTAGCTTGTAACTGATGTATTTTTAGTTCTTTATTCTTATTGGTCTATATGTATGTAATTAGAATTCTGTTTATTGTATATCCTGTAAATTAATATCTTGTAATCATTATCTCTGAAGATGTTGTAGCATAAACAACGAAACGTTAGATTATTAAATATTATGTTTTTTATGTCCTTTTGTTCATGGCTTTTATTCGTGTTTTGTGCTGGGCACTTATATTTATAATAAGATTACGTTTTCCGCCTGGTGAATCTCTTGCCGACAATCAGTTCATTACTTGAAACAATACAAAAGCGCTCGGAAACGTTACCGTGTGCACATACCCTGCCCATTTGTAATAACCTTTATTATTTTTGTATTAACCTTATTATTTTTCTCTATCCTAGTAGGGGTATGAGATATTTAGATTTACAATTCACTAAATCTCTATAAATACCTTTCCATATTGATTTTGTATTTGACTGATTTTTTGCAAAATACTCTGATAATAATATTTTTTGCTAATCTTAAGTAAGGAATTTAGCTTATTTCTATCATTCTTTTTGGTGTTAGCTTGATCATCATCACATTGTGTCAGAGAAACACTTCATAATTACTCCATTCAAGAGTTAGAAAAGCACTTTTATTGCATAACAACATGAATATTATGTTTGGGTTTTCCTATTTATAAAACCCAGCAATAGATAACGAACTATAAACAACAACACAAATTAATAATAAAAACCTTTGAAAGCATTATATCGACTTATAAAATTTATAACAATTAGTGAATATAAACGTGTGATGAATAAACACAATATGATATTAATTTCTTTAACAAATAAGAGGAATGGAAAACAAATATTGTACGTTGTAGTTGGCGAAAAGTCAAAACAAATAATTTGCAATATAATTTTTTAACATCTTATGGATTATTTTAACTTCTTAATTAAGGAATAATTCTTTTAAAAAAAACCCACAAAAAAACAACAAACAAATGGGCTTTAACCTCAACAGACATGAATTAAGTGGATAACATTGTTTAACCTTTGAATATGTTAATATTCAAAGCACGGAGGGGAGCACGGATGGCGTGTGCTGTTAGGGCGCTGCCTCTCACCAATAGTTAAGCCCGGTTAGACGGGGTTAGTACTTGGATGGGTGATCATCTGGGACAATCCCGTTCTCGAGCTTGAGACTCATGTGAGTAGAGTTTAGTTGGTCTCTCCTGTGCTCCGAGGGTTTTTCACCGGGTTCTCCGGTTTTCCTCCCTCCGTAAAATCAACACCTAGGGGTTAGTTGGGATCCGTATAGTGGAGAATAACCTTGTAAGGGACCTAGAGTCCTATTGTTACTTCTCCTGTTACCGCCAGGTACAAATATTGATAAATAAAATTAAAAAATACATATGGGGTTACTAGATTACTAGGGGTTACTAGATTACTAGGGGTTACTAGATTACCAGGGGTTACTAGATTACTAGGGGTTACTAGATTACTAGGGGTTACTAGATTACTAGGGGTTACTAGATTACGAGGGGTTACTAGATTACTATGGGTTACTAGATTACTAGGGATTACTAGATTACCAAGGGTTACTAGATTACTAGGGATTACTATATTACTAGGGGTTACTAGATTACCAGGGGTTACTAGGTTACCAGGGCTTACTAGGTTACCAGGGCTTACTAGGTTACCAGGGATTACTAGGTTACCAGGGATTACTAGGTTACCAGGGATTACTAGGTTACCAGGGATTACTAGGTTACCAGGGATTACTAGGTTACCAGGGATTACTAGGTTACCAGGGATTACTAGGTTACCAGGGATTACTAGGTTACCAGGGATTACTAGGTGACCAGGGATTACTAGGTTACCAGGGATTACTAGGTTACCAGGGATTACTAGGTTACCAGGGATTACTAGGTTACCAGGGATTACTAGGTTACCAGGGATTACTAGATTACCAGGGGTTACTAGGTTACCAGGGATTACTAGGTTACCAGGGATTACTAGGTTACCAGGGATTACTAGGTTACCAGGGATTACTAGGTTACCAGGTATTACTAGGTTACCAGGGATTACTAGGTTACCAGGGATTACTAGGTTACCAGGGATTACTAGGTTACCAGGGATTACTAGGTTACCAGGGATTACTAGGTTACCAGGGATTACTAGGTTACCAGGGATTGCTAGGTTACCAGGGATTACTAGATTACTAGGGATTACTAGATTACTAGGGATGTTGAGGATACTTAGGTACATATTAGATCAATCTATATTGGTGAGTGTAACACGAAAGGTTAACCAGCTAACCCACAAACATACATACATACACACACACACACAACACGATAGCAATATATCTGCTGCGCAGATACAAAAAGTGAATAAAAGAATGTACGCGTTAAGGCCTGTTCACATGTGCAATTTTTAATGCGATAAATATCGCCAACTTATCAGTAGTTTAGAGAAATGGTAAACACTTGCAAACGGGCAGAAACGTGGTAAATCAGAAGTTGGTAATAATCATCACATCAGAAATCGCACATGTACTGTAGACAGGCCTTTAAACTTACCAGTTATTCACTAACGTTTGCCGTTCGCGAGTTACCGTTACGCGTGCAATCTACTTAAATTTTACTTTACATATGTTTACATTTCAAACGTGTAAATTTTAGGGTTAATTTTTTACAGTCCCCACGCAGTCCCCTCAAAATTCACAGCAAAATAAATAACCTGCAGGATTTTAAATTTGCAGTGCCAGAGTATCATTTTTTCTGGTCATCAACAATTTAAGCACTGCGGTACCCACCAGTTTTGTTTCTTTTTTAACATTCTTTGTTTTGCAGTGATCAGTTTCCTCATCCTCGATGCCCAAAGAATTAATGGATGCAACATCATCGTCATCATCACCATCGTTACTATCATCATCATCATCATCATCATCAACATCATCATCATCATCATCATCATCATCATCATCATCATCATCATCATTGTCATCATCACCATCGTTACTATCATCATCATCATCATCATCGTCATCGTTATCATCATTATCTCTGACATCATCTTGACAACTATAAACATCTTCATCATGATCAATAATCATTTCACTGCACTTATCACAACTAGTGCCAACACAAGCTGTTTGAAGCCCACTTTCAATACACTCATTATCACTTTGTTTTTTTCTCTCATTTTTTGATGTAACATCAGATATCAATAATGCAGTTAATCCATTATCCAACTTGATGACCCTAAATTGAAGAGATCAAGTGCTGAGTTAGCACAAGTACCGTTTTATAGTTATAGATATGTACTGTAGTATACTGGCCAGCAAAACTAATATTTTGAGTTAAAATACCATCATTTACCTTTCCATTGTGAACATGCATGACTCTGAAACTCTCAAGTTACAGTATAATAAAAACTTCTGGGTCAAACTTTGAGGGTTGAGATAGTTAGGGTTTGGGTGAAGGGTAATTTATGGCTAATTAATTCTTTGAACGTTTTCATGGCGATAAAGTAATATAAATAAGTTTTGTGGAAACACCACGTAAAATATTTCTTTGCTAAGCCTCTGGCCTGTTGACTCAGGCCTTCATCAGAGCAATAATAACAAATTGTTGGCTCACGTCATTTATAAATTATGATTATAAATTATAATTATACTGTAATTTATAAATGACGTGAGCCAACAGTTTGTTATTATTGCTCTGATGAAGGCCTGAGTCAACAGGCCGAAAGCTTAGCAAAGAAATATTTTACGTGGTGTTTCCACAAAACTTATTTATATTAATTTATGGCTAGTTTGGGTTAAATTAAAACTGCTGCACCACTGACCAAACTGGTCCAAACAATCAAACCTTTTCTATTCGAAAAGGCAAGTCAGCGAGTATATCGTATGGTGGTCTGGGACGTTGTCGTCTTTGAAACACTAAAACGTACTAAAGGAGTTGGTGAAACGACTCGTTGGCAAAACGACCGGTTGCTGACTGTTGATAGTTGATAGACTTGATACTAAGACCCTGTCCACATGTATCTGATTTTTTTGGAAAACGCAACTTTTTACTCAGGCTACCTGTGGCAGGCTGAGTCTAAGTTTCAGCTCAGTTTTTTTTCTGTTTTGGGTGTCATGATTTGGCATTTTTGCACTTTTTACTTTCACTAATATTCATACTTCCAGTGAGTTGTTAGCTGTGTGACTGAGTGAGGCTGTGAGGCATGTTAACGTGTAAAGTTCTTTGCTCCTTTTGCTTTTGGAGTTGGACAAAAAGTTGAACAGTTTTGCCTTTTGATCAAGGTGTTCTTGCACATTGTTGGTAGATTTCAAAATAGACTGACTGACTTTTAGTTTAACACTGTGATCAGATGTGGCTGACAACTGTCTTAATCACAGAAGTAATATTGGGCATTTCACTCGTTTACAGATGTTCTAGGGATTTTAGGTGAAGGAAAATTCGAGTGCAGGATACATACATTTTAAGACCAAACCGGGACCAGTTGCAAAAAATGCAACTACACAGGCCTTCCGGCAGGAATTGAACCCAATTAATATATACAGAACTCACGATCAAGCTCTCGGCAACGGCCTCCGTGGCTTAGTGGTCAGAGCATTGCACTAGAATCGCAAGGTCGTGGGTTCAATTCCTGCCAGAAGGCCTGTGTAGTTGCATTTTTCGCAACTGGTCCCGGTTTGGTCTTAAAATGTATGTATCCTCCACTCGAATTTTCCTTCACCTAAAATCCCTAGAACATCTGTAAACGAGTGAGATGCCCAATATTACTCCTAATATACCCAATTCTCTCCTGGCATTACCACCTTAATATATACAGAACTCACGATCAAGCTCTCGGCAATGGCCTCCGTGGCTTAGTGGTCAGAGCATTGCACTAGAATCGCAAGGTCATGGGTTCAATTCCTGCCGGAAGGCTTGTGTAGTTGCATTTTTCACAACTGGTCCCGGTTTGGTCTTAAAATGTATGTATCCTGCACTCGAATTTGTCTTAATCATAAATATGTTCACTAATGTGAAGTATGGGGGTGGTCCGCCCAAGTCCCGTCCTTCCTGTGGCACCACCACTGTTATTTTTAGTACAGCAGTGATGCGGCATTGAGGACAGCATGTCAGCAAAGGCACAGATTTGAAGACCTAGCTATAGAAAGAAATGGGTTTATTTTGTTAAGTTTTGGCAGTGACCATTGCTAGTTTTGGTCCCCCTGCTGCAACCAACACCACCGCCAAATGTTTTGCGCATGTGTGATGACATGTGAAATATTTGGACTGGTACGAGGGTCCGACACAAAAGTTAAAAATATAAACATACTGTCGGAGACATATCTTAAATATACATCTCTTATAAATTACAATAAATTACCTGCAGAGCCAGAGCCCAGAGGGCACTGGACAAGTCTAGCTTCTACACTTACTTGCCTGATTAGTGGGTTTAATATACACAAAATTCCATTTCAGAAGTGTAATTAATATTTAGTATTTAATGTAATTAATAATTAATATAAGGGCCTTCGCTCGAAACGTCGAGAAGATTTTTCTCTGTTTTTCAGGCCAACGTGACTTAACCCTGGTAATATTAATATTAATATTTAGTATGGTTTTGTAATTGTTGTAAAATATATCGAACTAGAAGCACCATGATTTTTAATACAAAACAACTGGAAAAATGACTTCAAACTGGAAAAAGTGAACGCACTGTACCTGTAATTTCGACGATCATTTAACGATTTTACCACATGCATTTCGTCTTCGACGTCCATATTTCTTTTCTGGCCTATACTTGGTGTACTCAGTTATGTACGGTTTGCTGCCATCCTTTAAACCCCTATCCCGTCCTGTCCCAAGCAACCCACAACCGATCCACTGTGGCCCCTATCGGAACCCTGTAAACCCTGTAAACCTTGTAAACCAAGAGTGCATGTATATCTGCGGGTAGTAGCTTGCATGGTATGTCTATGTGTGTGTAATATATACTGTATGGGTATATAATTTATATAAAAATGTGGGTATGTGTATTTCCCTCTGTATTTTTTTCAACATGATTTTGCTACAGTATCACTTTTATCGTACCCGACGGATCTACCAACCATGCGCTCCAGCATGCATACATATCTTTCATGAGTTCTTTGTTATCAGTAGTTTTGGGGGGGTGGTGCAGGTGTGCAACATTAACAGTGACGGTTACAAGTTGACCATCATGGACTTTTAATGACTTTGATATAGCCATGTTGATTTTGCTAGGATGATTTTTAGGGGGAGGAGTTATACCATTAAGGGATTGGAGGGATAATGTAAGCGAGGCATAATAACATCATTTATTGAATATTTATTGAACAAAAACAAGTTTCAACATATTAAAAATGTCAAAGCAGGAATAAATTGTACAAGACGTAACTGTTTACAATATTATTTACATCATGACCGTCGCGCATAAATAGGCAAACTAAGCGTGGGTGCACTGGGAGCATTATGCCCCCAGGTTTTCTGAAAAGTGCTCTCTTTCAGTTAAAAAGTGTCATGTTACTGAAAAAACATAAGCGGCATTTGGCAATATATGGAAGAGTTGCCTTTGAAAAGTTTTGCCTCTCCCTGCCCTACATCTACATTTTATGTAATAGCTCAAGTACGAAACAGGGGACTTTACCTCGTGACTATTAAAAAGGCTCGCCTTTTCAATAGCATTCAGGTTTTAAAATCCCGGTGAAGAAGGGCGCCGGGCCAAAAAAAAGGATTGTCTTCCCGAGGAATTAGTAACTACGTTGACTTAGGGACCAGTCATTAATTAGAGGGGGGATGGTGCAAAATGAGCGAGGGCCACTAATTTTCATGGAAAGGAAAAGGGGGGTGGTCGTATAAATTTATGCAAGCAAAATGAATAGCAAACTTTGTATATAATATAAAACAAGAATACAGTTAATTAAAGAAGCAGGCGAACATTTTTGCCTTTATATTAAACTGTGAAGTCCAACTCATGATCAAGTGAAAACTTGTCCGCATTTCTGCGATGCGCATGCGCGATATTTTACGCCCATCCGACGCGATCCTAGGCAAGTTCTCCCGGCAGTTTTAACCTTCTTTTGAAGGTCCAAAGGTAGGATAGCGAGGAATCAAGATGCGCGAGGCGACATGCGCGAGGACATAAACTTCAAAGGTTCCGACGCGAGTTGGACTTCTGGTTGTATTACTATTCTGTGATGGACGGTATATTTCATTTGCACCAGTCCTCCCTCTTTTAATTAAAGACCAGTCCCTTATTATGTACCAACTGTCAAATACCAGCAAAGTCAAAGATTTTGACCATAGTCCCCTGTACGCATGTCTGGAGACGCGGCGAACATCAAAGCGGTTAACAATAAGCTACAATTTAGAAAGAAGCACTTTTTCTGACTAATATATTAACCAAAAATGCTTGGAATCATCCAATTACCCCTGTGTTAAAATAAAAACATATTCTATTTTTAGACATATACTGATGACGTCATTCCTATATGAAAGAAGCACTTTTTCTGACTAATATATTAACCAAAAATGCTCGGAACCATCCAATTATCCCTATGTTAAAATAAAAACGGATTATATTTTGAGACATATATATTTATGACGTCATTTCTATATGAAGGAAGCACCTTTTCTGACTAATATATTAACCGAAAATGCTCGGAAACATCCAATTATCCCTGTGTCTTGATAAAAACAGATTCTATTTTAAGACATACATATTGATGACGTCATTTCTAGATGAAAGAAGCACTTTTTCTGACTAATACATTAACCAAAAATGCTCAGAATCATTCGAGTATCCCCGCCTTAAAATAAAAACATATTCTATTTTTAGATAGATATATTGAGGACGTCATTTCTATTTGAAAGAAGCACTTTTTCTGACTAATACATTAACCAAAAACGCTCGAAATCATCCAATTATCCCTGTGTTAGAATAAAAACAGATTCTATTTTTAGACATATATGCCGAATTATTAAGATCTGAATTTATTATTGTGATCTCAAAATTATTGTGATTTTATTTCTCTTTTAATATCGATGATTCGAAATAGAATGGCACTGTTAGATATCTCTCTTAATTTTTTGACAGTATCTAGTAATTGCCCATGAAATATCCCATACAAGAAATGTGTAGTTTTTGTGTTTTTTTATAATTTTCAAAATTTTGTAAAATCTCACCCAAAATGCAGCTCAGGAAATGGCATTTCAGAGACTCTAGATTTCAAAATTTTCCGGGGGAGCATGCCCAAGGACACCATAGTGCTCGCGCATTCGGCGCTCGCATTGTCCCCCTCACTTCTCGTATCCTGGCGCCGCCACTGCATACCAGCGCAATCTTTTCCCATTAAAAATTCCTTGCCGGCGTTAGGTCGCAGGCTAAGTCGCAGGCTAAGTCGCAGGCAGGACGCCCACAAACCGTCGGCTCTTGCGGCTATATGGAAACCAGGCTTTACAGGACATATTCTCTTAATTATTTACGTAGTACTGGATAGCAGACTGACATCATCTATTTAGATATGTCTAAGGCGTTCGACAAAGTCAACCACACCATTCTGCTTGATAAATTACGCCTCTTTAACATTACCGGAAAGTTGCATGATTGGTTTAGCTCCTACCTTCGTGACCGTAGGCAGCGTGTCACTGTACTTGGTGCGACATCTAAAGAGCTACCTGTAACCTCAGGTGTGCCGCAAGGATCCATCCTGGGGCCAATATTATTCCTACTATTCATTAACGACCTTCCGAATGTTGTCACGTCATCAACTGCAACTTGTTTTGCTGATGACACTAAGATCTATCAGAGGGTGGACACTACTGAGGATGCGGTTGCCTTACAATCTGATTTGAGCAGTCTTGTGTCCTGGTCGGAACGCTCAGGTTTATTATTCAACCATTCCAAGTGTAAGTCCCAACACATTACACGCAAGAAAAACCCCGTGCATTTCACATACACCATCAAAGACACCTGTTTAGAGACCTGTGTCAATGAAAAGGACCTCGGCCTATGTGTCGCAAACGATCTTTCGTGGTCTAAGCAGGTCAGTAATCAGTGCTCTAAGGCAAATAAGCTGCTGGGCTTTGTACGAAGGTCCTATAGAGAGATCGAAAGCTGCACGACACGACGCACTCTGTACCTAGCTTTGGTCCGTCCGCACCTTGGGTACGCAACGCAGGTGTGGGCACCGCAGACTATCGAGCTCCTTAAGCGTGTGGAACGAGTGCAAAGACGGGCTTCTAAATTATCCTGAAGCTACCCTTCCTATGTGAAACTTCATACAAGGAGAGACTGAAGTTAACCAATTTGCTACCGATCTCATACTGGCACGAGTTTCTTGACCTAGTTTTCTTTTTCAAGGCTGTTAATGGTCTAATTGATATAAACAGCGACGCTTTACTTCTTATCAGAAATACAGACATGACAACACGATCATCCAGTAACAACGATGTATATACTTTTATTCCAAGGAAATGTAAAACAGTCACTTATCAGCGCTCCTTTTTTGTACGAACATGTAGAACGTGGAATGTCCTCCCAGAATACCTTAGATACAAATCTATTAAATTGAAATGCTTTAAGAAGTCCCTTTTAGAATATTATCATTGTGCCCTGAATAATATATTTGACCAAGACGACCCGAGGACATGGAAGTCCATCTGCCCGAAGTGTAATGTTGCTCGCGGTCTTGTTCATATATCTTGCTGCTTTTAGAACCTTTAGAACTCTCACAACTTTTCAAACTCTTGACCAAAGGGTCCACAGTAATTGGCGAAAGCTGTTGTGGTATCCCAGCCAATTTATGTACTTATTGTTTTTGTGTATGTACTTGTTAAATGTTCTGGCGAAGCTTAATAAATAAATAAATAAATAAATACTTAAAGCATGTTTTTCGACATCCAAAAGCTTTAGAGTTCTGAAAGAATTTTGTCGCATAGTTTGAAGTCAAGCTCAACCAACAGGTTCCGCCGTTTCAGGAGTTAACGTCGTCCTGAAGACGTGAAAATGATCTGAATAGTGATGTATGTAGAACAGGGACGGCGTTAGGATTACTCTTGGGATTAAAAATCATTAATTTTCTTTATATTACCAGGGTTAAGTCACGTTGGCCTGAAAAACAGAGAAAAATCTTCTCGACGTTTCGAGCGAAGGCCCTTCGTCAGGAGAAATTAGTAAACAACTCACATGTGGTCACGCGTAATAATAGCAGAGCTACAATGGGAATCACGTGAACACATGTAAGCCAATAAAAACAAAGTAAACAAATAAATTAATATGTAATTTTAGCCTGTGTGCAGGTGCTGACCCAATTTGTGGGTCAGCTACCTGCAAATAGGCAAAGAAACAGGTTATAAATTACTATTTAAATCATCAGAAAAAGGTTAAGGAAAAGGTGTGGAATATGGTGGTGGAGTGAGCTAAATGAAAGAGAATCGCTCATTGAGGCCGTGAGGGTGAATGGTACCAAGTTTGTAAATGAGACGCATTTCTTGTTTACGATGAGTATCGTTACATCCTGTAATGGGCTGAATGGCACAGATTTTCATGTTGGAAAAGGAGTGGTTGGCACTGTTGAAGTGCCTGGCAACAGGTTTGTTTGGCACATTGTTTTTGACATCACGAAGGTGTTCAACAAACCTGTCACCTAAACGTCTTCCAGTTTCTCCGATGTAAAGCATGGGACATTTACTGCAAGAGATACAGTAAATGAGGTTGGAGGAAGTGCAAGTGAAACTGTGGGTTATGTTGAACCTACATTTTGGAGCCGAAATTGAAATTGAGGAGTCTAAATATTTACAGGTGTTGCACCTACCACGACAGCAAGAGCTGGTGCCAACATGTGATACCAAGGCTTGCTGCAGTGAGCTGTGAACAACGTTTTCCCGGATGTTTTTGCTATGCCGAAAAGATACTAGGGGTTTCTCAGAGAAAATGGAAGATGTTTCTGGGTCATTCTTAATAAGGTCGAAATTGCGGTTAATGATGTCCCTTACTTTGAAATTGAAGGGATGAAAAGTGAGAACAAGAGGTACTTTTTCATTAGAAATGGTAGCCAAAGGTTCGCTTAAGGTGTCTGAACGGGAAATGTTGGAGACCTTGTGTAAGGCAGTGTCTAAGAGGTGGGAAGGATAACCGCGATTAACAAAAAAGTTTCTCATTTCCAAACATTTGGCATTGAAATCATCATCTTCACTGCAGAGGCGGCGAAGACGAAGAAATTGAGAGAAAGGAATGGAAGTTTTGGTGTGTTTAGGATGATGAGAGGAGAAGAGGAGGTAGCTATGAGAGTCAGTGGTCTTGTAAAAGACAGAAGTGCTCAGCTTATTACCATTAATGAGACGATAATATCTAAGAACGACACACTGGTCTCACTGATCTCCCATGTGAACTGGAGTGCTGGGTGGAAGTCATTAACATAGTTAATGAAGCAAACCAGGTCAGCGCGCGAACATGATGCAGTGCCTAAGCAATCATCAATGAACCGACCATAGTAGTCAGGTAGGAAACCAGTGTATTGTTCAAAGATTTGTTTTTCCACATAACCAACAAATAAGTTGGCATAGTTAGGGCCCATTTTGGTACCCATGGCTACACCACTGACTTGTTGGTAATGCTCACCATCAAATGAAAAATTGTTGAGGGTGAGCACCAACTCGGCCAGGCGTAACAAAGTAGTGGTCGATGGCTCCTGAGTTGTGCGTTGATCAAAGAAATATTTAAGTGCTTGCGGATGTGATTCGTGATGCGGGATGACAGTGTAGAGTGATTTGACATCCATGGTGAAGATGAAATGATGTGAACCCTGAAAACTAATGTGGTCACAAATTTTCAGAGCATGTTTGGTGTCCTTGATGTAAGAAGGTAAATTCTTAACCAAGGGCGCCATGATGTGGTCAAGGTAGGATGAAATGGCTTGGGTAGGGCAACCACAAGCAGACACTATAGGTCTACCTGGGTTGTTGGGTTTGTGAATTTTGGGAAGGAAGTACATGACAGGTGTGCGTGGAGTGGTGGTTAGGACATTGCTTGCTGTATCAGGCAATTCCCCAGTGGTGATGAGGTTGTTGATGGTGGATCGAATGGTGGTGTTGTGTTGGGATGTCAAATCACCATCAACTCTGCTGTAAAAAGCAGTGTCGTTTAGTTGCCTTTGAGCCTCTTCGCGGTACAAATCAGCTCTCCAGACAACCAAAGCACCACCTTTGTCAGCAGGTTTGATGACAATATCATTACGGCTACGCAATGATTTTAAAGCACTTAATTCACTAGAGCTGAGATTAGATGGCCTTTTGGGCCTAAAAGGTGGGAGCTGATCTATATCATGTCGACATTGTCGAATGAAAAGATCAAGGGAGTCAAATTGGCCTTCCGGAGGAGACCAAGAAGATTTTTTAGGATTAGCAGCCTCAAAAACATCCTTTTGTTGGATGGAGGAATTATTGTGAAAATGTGCCTTAAGTCTTAGTCTTCTAAAGAAAGTTTCGGTGTCCTCCTTCACTGAGAAGGAGTCTATGGGCCCAGGGTTGGGAACAAATTTGAGACCTTTCGCAAGGACAGATCTCTCAGGGTCAGACAAGGGCAAATCAGGAGGAATCGTGACCACTAAATTGACATTACTGGTGGAGTTAGTGTGGTTAGAATTCGAAACGGGACGAGGGCCTACAAGAGTGTTGAATTTCGAAGTTTTACTCGCCTTGAGAAACGTGTAAAATTTCGAGTTCAACGAGCGAATAAACTGGGTGATGCCTGAATATATGACGGTAGGACAAACGTTAGAGAGGTTTGTCTTAACGTTCAAAATATCAGAATAATTAATTTTCTTTGTCGTTTGAGAAAAATTCTATGGACGACTTTCAGGCTCATGCGCAGTAGCAACTTTACTTCAAATTTTCATCGGAGGTAAAAACAACTGTTTTAGCTGGAACGATCATATTAAAAATAGTAAAAGTGCAAAGTTTAAAATAAATCGGACAAATAGTGCGAAAGCTACGCTCTTCGGAAGTTTTGCTCTCCACTAGGGATTTAATAGGGATTTTGGCTTGGCGTGCAACTCCCGCCCGCCAAGCCAAAATCCCCTATTAATCACTAATAAATCCCTGTTGGAATGGTCAACTTTCCGCTTTTGAAACTTTTTCCATTTGTTAAGCAATTCGTTTCAAACTTTGCACTTCTACTATTTTCAATATGCTCGTTCCAGCTAAAACAGTTGTTTTTATCTCCGACGAAAATTTGAATATTTGTTGCTACTGCGCATGATCGTGAAAGTCGTCTATTGTATTAAGGACGTTGTCTTTGGCGTTCTCCCGGCTTAACTAACGCATGCGCAGATTAAAGATTAATATTAAAAGCGGTGTCCGTATTAATGCAAACGCCATTAAGAATAAAGAAATAGTTTAATATTCATAAAATTAATTTAATACTTTAAATTAACCAATTTGAAATAACATAATGTTATTCTAATTCACAAAATTACATTCATAGATTTTGTAGCAGATTGTAAATAAAATTTTACTACCAACAGCACGAACCTTTCAGTTGGATTGTTGTTTATTTAGAGTCTCAGAATAAGAATGAATTGTGTCAATAAATATTTTCAGTTTATCAGGGTCCATGTCAGGATAAATGCCATGACCAAGATTAGCGATATATTTTTTGGTTCCAAATGATCGGACCATACTCTTGGTTGCTTTAATAAGATCATCCTGTAAAAATACAAAGAAAAATATGCCCCAGAATTGACCCTTTGAACATAATCTAGTTGCAAAGTAAAAAACATTGCCAGTCGATGGAGGCATAGTCAATCGAGATATGGTCTGGAAACTCGGCAAACTTCAAAGCACCTATAATGAGCTGTGATTTTATGTTGAACCGTACCTTACACCGTGCACATCCTTTGTTTTAGGTTTATTAATATTTAAATAACACGGTTGAGCGATTGAACTGGAACGTTGCTATTGGATAATTCGTTCATTATACTAAAATACAATGGGTTCAGTGACCGTGCAGCGTGCACAAAAATGCATGAAGGCGAACAAAAAGATATTTTGAAAGACTATATGTTATATAGAGGAAACACTGTGTATTTTCTTAGTTGTGGGGTATTTTATTTTCCGAATCCGAATTTTTGTGAGCTTCCAGAGCAGTGCCAGCTGCGCGAGCAATGTGGCTATCTATCCCCTACTGATCGACCAGTCCAGACTACTCCCATACTTCCCAGAATTTCGAGCCAAAATATCGCTAGCACGATAGTGTAAGCTCTGTGACTTGAAAAAAATACAAAGTATCCCCACAACTAAGAAATCACTAATCCAAATTATTGAATCTCGATTGTCTATACCTTTCAGTTTGGTATTGACAAATAATTGACCTACTTGCCACTGGCAAATCCCAGTATTTTTATATCAATTTTCCGACTTATTTCAAAGTTGACGTCAGACAAACTGCAGTGCTCTGCGCTGCGCAGTTATACGTTTGCGAATGTGCGTAAAAATGTCATCTTCAAACTAACAAACCAGACATAGTGCTAAAAGCCTTGTGCCCTGACGAGTAGCCGCTAAGCGGATCACGTTAGGTATAGCTTTATATTCTGGGTGTCACATTTTGTGTAATGAGTACGCTAGCCTGCGCGGAATCGTACGGCACGGCACAGAAACTTGAGCTCTGAGAACGAGAATATGGGCGAGGTTTTTGACGTCAAACAGGGTGCCGCTGTTTAGCACTTTGTCTGATGGGTTTGTTAATGTGAAGATGATATTAAAATAAACTAAGTATATTGCTAATTCGTGTTGTCTTAACTTTGAGTCATATTATGACTTTTCAAGATGTTAATTAACTTATTTTCTGCAAGCACTTTGTGGTATTCTTACCTTGCTTGCGTATAATGCACAAGGATCAAGATTTCCTTGTAAAACATTATTTGGAGCTAATAATCTAAAACATAGAAACGAAACATATAGTAAATCAATATATAAAATAACACATAGCAACTTTGATTGACTGAATGTTGTGTCTCTACAAATAGTTGGCAGTGCATGCAGTCATAGGTTCACGCTAGTAATATACGGCACGAGTAATTAGAAAAATTTACATTCTGATAATTAACAATTATTGGACGAGGTTGAGCAAAATATCGTGATTTGCCAGTGACGAGCAGACCACTCCGCAGACCGCAGAACTGCGAGACACTGAAAAATCACGATATTTTGTGAAAACCGAGTTCAATAATTGTTTTATTATTCGATTTGCTTTACTTGACATTGTTTACCTGCATGCTGAACAAGCGATTTACGTTTACCGAAATTAAGTATAACGCACATGAGCAAACTATTATTTGCTGCAAAACAACATTTCCCGCTAATGCACATGAGCGGACTGTTATTTGTAGGCAGCTATTTGCAGGTGACGTAGCGGTCCTTCGACCAATTAAAAGGAAGATAAAAATAAATTGAATAATAAAAAGAGTTATTTGTAAGTTTTTCTTTTTTTCTGCGATTTTATAAACACCTATTTACTGGTACTGACGGAAAGTGTGTTTTGTGGTCCCAAGACTGGGGGAAAAACATAAATCTGTCCTCTCAACTTTCCAAGACGATTTTATAGTCGAAATAAAATAATACCTTTTCACTTTGCTCTATCTAACACATTGTTTACGCAGCCCTCCACTTGTATACACGTATATATAATGGTATCTACCTCGCATCTTCAACTGGAACAGTCCAATCCAACCCTATGACGTCATAACTGCTTTGTGAGAGTTCACGTATTCCATAGCTTGCTCCCTTTGCAAAAATAACCTTGGAAAAACACGATAAAGGTTAATGAAAAATGAATATTATGTTTGTTTTTTAGAGGTTTCTGTTGGATTATAAATTTACATGGTCACGTGTTCACGCAGGCTACTGGCAAAGTGCGGAGATCTCCTCTGCAGAGGCTCTATACCGCGCGAGCACGGTGGGAGTGGGCCGAGGAATATCAGATCGAAGGCTCAAATGCTCAATGTGGTACATACTTCACATTGGTGAACATATTTACGATTAAGACAGTTGTTGTCAGCCAGATCTGATCACTGTTAAACTACAAAATCAGTCAAAATCTACCAACAATGTGCAAGAATACCTTGATCAAAAGGCAAAGCTGTTCAACTTTTTGTCCAACTCCAAAAGCAAAAGGAGCAAAGAACTTACAACATGCCTCACGGCCTCACTCCGTCACACGGCTAACAATTCCTCACTCCACCACATGGCTAACAACTCACCGGAACTATGAATAGTAGCGGAAGTAAAAAGTGCAAAAATGCAAAATACTTCCCGTTTAATACTTCAAAAATCCATCCTATTTTTGACCACAGCTTTGTTTGAGGGCGGAATACAAGTTTGAATACATATGCATGTGAAAACGGACCACAGGCGAATAAAGTTTGATTCCAAATGAAGCAATGCGGCATCAAATCATGTGGGGTTCCTTGGGGTAATAACAATGCTCATGAGAGTTCCATGCACATGTTTGCCATGTAGGCAGATGTGCACTTTACTTCATCCGTCTTAAGATGGTTGGACAACAATTCACTCCCGAGAAAGAGCATTCATGGTACTTTCCTATCATGAAACAAGAAGTCCAACAAGGACAAGGGAAGCCTTTAGGAGAAGATTTCCAAATCTTGACGTAGCATACATAATTTAGACAAGTTCAAATTTTGATATTGACTCTTTAAATGACTACAGGAAGCGAGTAGATAACTATACTTAGTAAGCTCTGAAAATTTTGACAGACAACAAAGAAGGAGGGATGGGCTTTCGGCCCATTCGCTTCTTGTACCATAATTAAGGAAGGTGCACCTCATAAATGGATGGGGGCATTTTTGGGGGGGACACCCTGTACAGTGCTGCCAGTGGCTCTCAGTGTTTGTGGCTAGATGTCCATTACTGTTTATATTAGTTAAATGTAACGTGTTACTTTCGGGTAGCCGATACTTTCGGGGAAGCCGCTACTTTGGGAACTCTATGCATGGTAATCAACATTCTTAAGCCTGTTTTCCACGAGGCGGAATTTTGCGCACGGAGCAGAAATTTTCTTTGTCTTTGTCTTGTGATTTCTCGGGTGGAACTGAACTAAAGCCTGTTTTCCACTAGGCGGAATTTTGCGCGCGGAGCGGAATTTTTCTTTGTCTTTTCTAATTAGTTCCACCCGAGAAATCACAAGACAAAGAAAATTTCCGCTCGGCGCGCAAAATTCCGCCTAGTGGAAAACCAGCTTTAGGTCGAGCCGCAAAAATCCCACCCTTCAATAGCCGTAATTGTAATAAAATTACCGTCATGCGTTTCAATCATAATAAATAATTTCTTACCATAGGTACAGCATCTTTACCAAGTATTTGTTTAACTTTCACTGCAATCTGCTCAAGATGTGGAAGAGCATAGAGACTAAACAAGTAAGGACTGAGGAATCCCGCATTAGACTCAAAAACTTGAAGCATCTGAAAAGTTGAATTGTAAAAACGAAATATCTTGAAACATTTGCAGGCACAACATACGATACAGCAGTGTACCAGCTTTGATAGATAAACTTAAAGACAGTTTATAAACAGAATCAGAAAAAAGATGCTAGCAAAACTTGGAAAGTTCGCTTCGCAATAACAAAAGAAAACAAGAGAAATCATCATTTTATGTACTTGCACTCCACTGAGGATTTAATTCAGATAGCCAGACGCGTGTTAAGTGCGAAATGAGAAATAATATTACTGTAATGTATAATGTAATGTAGATCATGCCAGGACAATTGATCTTCAAATTTCAGCTTATTGATCACTTTCAAATGGCGATTAATTTGAATATTCTTTCATGTGTGATTGCAATTTACTATATCAAATAAAATGGCGACTTGTACATTTAACCACAATCCTTTGCGCATAGTAAATATTGTTTCTTGTACAATTATCGGATGATAGGTCTTTAAAAAGATCAACTTTGTTAGGAATGAAGTTCTTGCTTACTTAATCCATGTTAACATGATAAACAATGTTTAGTTGTTATTTGAGCTGATTTGAAGTCGCAAAGCATTGTGCTTAAATGTTCCTCCGCCATCTTTTTCAGTAGCGTCAATTCAGAAGAATCTTTGCTTCATAACGAGGCCAGAAAGGTTCATTTACAGATGCATATAAAAGGATACCTAAAGTGGTGGCCATTATAAAAGTGGTCTTGGCTCCGTGGTCAGAGCATTGCACTAGAGTCGCAAGGTCGTGGGTTCAATTCCTGCCGGAAGGCCTGTGTAGTTGCATTTTTCGCAACTGGTCCCGGTTTGGTCTTAAAATGTATATATTCTACACTCGAATTTTCCTTCACCATAAAAAGATCATACAAATACATGTACCTTCATAACAGTGACATAAAAGTAGTGTGCTGCGTAGGTAGTGTTGAAATACAAATCGAAATAATAGTAAGGTTTGAGTACTGCCGAAATTATTGAACGTAGATTTCTTATGTTTCGAGCGAAGGCCCTTCGTCAAAGAGAAACGTGGAAATGTAACTTCGTGTTGTTCTTTCTTCTTTTTTTTTGCATTTTGTCAGATTTAGGCCTAGGTTATACGTGTAAACGTTTGTTAGGAAATTCGTAACGGAGGCCGTTGCCGAGAGCTTGATCGCGAGTTCTGTATATATTAAGGTGGTAATGCCAAGAGAGAATTGGGTTTATTAGAAGTAATATTGGGCATTTCACTCGATTACATAGCATGTTCTAGGGACTTATGGTGTAGGAAAATTCGAGTGTAATTCGGCCTCCGTGGCTCAGTGGTCAGAGCACTGCACTAGAATCACAAGGTCGTGGGTTCAATTCCTGCCTGAAGGCCTGTGTAGTTGCATTTTTCGCAACTGGTCCCGGTTTGGTCTTAAAATGTATATATTCTACACTCGAATTTTCCTTCACCATAAATCCCTAGAACATGCTATGTAATCGAGTGAAATGCCCAATATTACTTATTTGTATTTGTATGATACTGATGACTTAGATAAAGATGCATGCCTTTAGCGATGTATACTCATTAAAACCACAGTCTATAAACTAAAGTAGTAAAAGTTTGCAGTAGATCAATAAAATATAGTAATGCAAATGAATTCGTATACCACAGGTGGCCCAACCTCACACTAGGTTTACAGTTATTGTTGTATTTGTTATATATTCATTATATATATAAACTTGGAAAATGTTGTCGTATTTTAACTTATAGTTTCGTAAATCATTAAAATAAACTTAATTTTGACAGTTCATCTCTCATGTTGTCTACCTTCAGTGAGTTGAAACTTGTGGCGGGCAATAGTTTTGAACGGCGTTCGACCTATTGCCGCTACAAGTTTCAACTCACTGAAGGTAGACAACATAGGAGATGAACTGTTAAAAGTAAGTGTATTTTATTGATTTACGGAACTATAAGTTAAAATACGGCAACATTTTCCAAGTTTATATATATAACAAATACAACAATAACTGTAAACCTAGTGTGAGGTTGGGCTACCTGTGGTATACAAAAACTTTTAAGCCAAAGTGGTGTTAAACTATGTCTGATATAGTAGTACATCAACAACACACCTGAGCTCCAGCACGGACTTGCGCAACAAGATAATCAACAATTATGTCCGTCAGCTTTTGTAGCAGTGACGACGAGGCTTCGCCATAATGGTACAACCATCTCTTAGCAGCAGACCATGTCTTACTTCCACCTCCTTCAATCATATAGGCCATCAGTGTCCACTGGTAAAATATTTATCAGGAAACGATATATAAATGAATGAATGAACGAACGAACGAACGAACGAACGAACGAACGAACGAACGAACGAACGAACGAACGAACGAACGAACGAACGAACGAACGAACGAACGAACGAACGAACGAACGAACGAACGAACGAACGAACGAACGAACGAACGAACGAACGAACGAACGAACGAACGAACGAACGAACGAACGGACGGACGGACGGACGGACGAATATAGAATTAAATAAATAAATAAATTAATAAAATCTGTCCTAAAATCGACCAACTGATTGTGTAATCCTTCAAATCCCAGCATTGCGACAGAGTGGTTTTCGAAGCATATTTCTTCTGCTTGAATAAACTTAGGCAGGTGATTCAAACCTTGACTTCACGATTTTGCGTAGTGACTATATATGGGTCTACAGAATTGTAATCACATTATCGGTCAGATACGTGCCATCCACAGTTGAATCCCTGTCGGTAGTTGCAACTCTTGTTATTATCGCTGTTATCGTTACATTTAAGGATCTTTGTAGTTTGTTGATTAATATACTTTCCATGCTCTTCATAAACTGTAGCTTACTAATTACTACTTAAAATTTATGACAACCGTGAAGGATTGTTTTTCATGACGTTAAATTGTTCATGTTTTTTCATTAAGGCTATATACAAAATAAAAATCTTTTAACAGCTAAAAAACCAAAAAGTAGACAGAACTAGAATATAGCGAAACTCACTGGAGCCCCAGAAAATCCAATTAATGGCACTTGGCCCTCCAACTTGTGTCTTGTTAGTGTAATAGCATCCAGAACATAACTTAAACTTTCTTGGACAACTATTTTTTCTTTCAGTTTCTGAAATAAAATAAAATAAAATAAAATATGAAATGAAAATGTTTCTGTATTTATACCTCAATAAAAATGATTTCTATTTTGT
This sequence comes from Corallium rubrum, assembly GCA_964035015.1. NCBI lineage: Eukaryota > Metazoa > Cnidaria > Anthozoa > Scleralcyonacea > Coralliidae > Corallium > Corallium rubrum. The sequence goes on from OZ035998.1 coordinate 1,223,991, forward strand.
AATAATTAAATACGGGTTTTTAAACTAACCTTTAGATCATCAGGCTCCTTCAAAGGTTCAGGAAAATGAGGTCCCTTTTATTCAATATAAATTAAATTATATTATCAGTAGATGTTTTTTGTAAGTTATTACTGTTTTCAGCTTGAGTTGGTAAAATTTTTTCGTCTGGCTGCCATTTGGAGGATTGTGGGTTCGAGTCCCGTCGGGAGCTCAGAGTTTTTCTATGAGTTTAACTTACAACAGCTTATACAATGTACAGCAAAAACATACGAAAAACTTACCAACACAAGTTGAAAACACAAACGATATTTACAATGCGACTTGTAGCCCAACAAGTACTTGTGACACACGTACGGATTGACTAGTTCCCGGGCGTATAAATATCGAAAACAACCTCCGTCTACCATCTGAGTCCCAGTGGCTGAATGGTGAGAGCGTTCGGCTGGCATTCGGAAGGTTGTGGCTTCGAGTCCCGTCTGGAGCTCAGAGTTTTTCTCTGAGTTTAACTTACGACAGCTTGTACAGCAAAAACATACGGAAAAACTAAATTACATTATTTTATTCAAATTATAACACGGTAAGCTAAGCACTATAAACCTGTCGTAGCTTTAAGAAAGAAAGAAAGGAAGAAAAATAATTTATTTAGCTACTAAATTTCTTACGACACTTATATGTTGAATAGCACACAAGGTAGCCAGTTCATACCAAAAAGAGCAACTAAATAGTTAAAAACATTAAATAAAGCCCAAAGAGCCTGGGATATACCCAGTATGCCAGGAAATGCAAAAAAGCGCGCCTAAATAGACACTAACTTTGAATAAAGCCAAATTAGGGTACCCAGTTAGTAAACGTCAAAAAAGGGCATGCTTAGAACGGAAAATGTTGCCTTTCAAATTCGAGTGCAAGGGTCATCGATTGTATATAGTTAGCAAAATAAGATATCCAAAATCATACAATTAGTAAAATATAGAAACGAATTAATAGCGAAATTTAAGCTAATTATCTGTATTATAAGTGTGACAAGAACAGACTATATAGTTATGCATATATACGTAGTTTCCTACGGCACGAAGTATAGTAGGAAAGTGTATTCATTACGTCAAGTAGCAGTATTCCCAGGAGGACGACGTGTTAGAAACAAGTGTATAAAAGAAGTCGTTTTCCAGATGAAGCATCGCGGTTAGTCAGTAGACAGCTCAAACTTGAAAATTGAAACTAGGAATCACAACGTTTTGATTTTCTATTTGCTGAGCGGGCAGTGAGCTGGTTATCTTGGTCCCGCCCAGATTTCCTGGCCACCTCAGTGGAAGTTTTTTTCTGGCCTCCCTGATACCAGCTATGGCGCACATCGGAGTGGCGCATTGACCAGGACTGAAACGAACTAACACTAATTGTGAACTTTCAACAATCCTGATTAGTCGGAAGAACATTTCTTATTACTCAATTTTTAACAACGATTGTAAATACGCTACGAATTATCGATATAGTTACAATATAAGAGCTGTCCTCTACTACACTGGACCACAGCAAGGTTTCTCCAACAGTTGTTGTCGTGCCGTCTATTGCGTCCAATAGAAATGAATGTATAATTATATATTACATATCTACATGGTTGTAGCGTACATATATATGACTAAACGCACACGTACGTATGATTGTATGTAGATCAGCGCATGTCGAGCGCAAACTCAGTCTATACAAACAAATTTGACGTTTATGTTTCATTCCTATTAAAACAGCACATTCAATTCACAAAGAATACGTCATTTGTTAGTTGATATCCCACAGACCATAGAAGAGTGAGCGCATTTAATCTATAAAACATACTTCATTTGCTTCACACAGCACACTCAGAGATCTATACTGTTTAAGAAATAGAAAATGGCTGCCCGTGTTTATATAGCCTGATGCAAACACGAGAGTGAGTTGGGAGAATTCGAACGTAGTGAACTCGAGCCGTAGGCTGATTTCTTTTAGACCAAGAAATGTGCCGTAACGTCACAACCGTGTTTGAATAGTCTGATATAAATGCAATAATTGACAAATTATATCATGCGTAAGACGCAACCTATTTCATAAACATGTATATTCTTCCAACTAAAACAGGTTATTCAAACTACAAGACACACATGATTACTACCGTAGCTGTATATAGAATTAATAGTACATTCTGTTACTATCTGCAAGACCTATATGACGTATTGGACTAACGCTTTAGATATTGAACTAAGGAGCGTAGCTCCGTTCAAGTCTTCAAAGCAGGCTTTTATAAAATGTAATAATCATCACCTACCTTGTAATCATTCTCAGTTTATTTGTTTTTGATATTTTTTGTTATTTATTAGGACCCCTTTGAAAATCACGTCTTTTTGTGAAAGGGTATCCCAGGAAAACAATTGTTAAATAAATAAATATTGTACATTGTACTTACTTTTCCCTTAATCATTTCACACTTCATACCCAGAGCCTTGAAAACAAAATGAAAACAATTAAAAATTAAACATTTTAATCAAGGCTTCCAAATTCGATAAAACACTTAAATATCCTTACCTGAGGAATAACTAAAATATCTGAAAAAATTATAGCTGCATCCAATTCAAACCTTCTGAGAGGCTAGAAAATCAAAAACGTTTGTTATTATTGAAGTATTTGGATTAGTAAAATTTACTGTTTCCCTGCGCACAAGTAACTAAGTGTTTTAATACAAAAACACCGCAAGCAATTGACCGTACCGAAAAAAATGGTGTCTTGCACACAATCCTTTTGATTTAACCACAATCCCGTTGTGCACATTAAATATTGTTTCTTGCAGAATAATCGAAAGATAGGTTTAAAAAGGGTAAGCTTTGGTAGGAATAAAGTTCATGCTTACTTGAACCATTTTAGCATGATAAGAAATGTTTAGTTGTTATTTGAGATGATTTGAGGTTGCAAAGCATTATGGTCAAATGTACCGCCACCATCTTTTTCAGTACCATCAATTGACATTTAACCACAATCCCTTGCGTGCAGTAAATATTGTTTCTTGCAGAAGTACTGGAAGAAAGAGTTTTAATGGATCAACTTTGGTTAGCATGGTCAACATTTTGAGCTGATTTGAGGTCGCAAAGTATTGTGGTTAAATGTACCGCCGCCATCTTTTTCAGTACCGTCAATTTTTGAACTTTAGTTCCACCTGATATGACAGCCTAATGAGACCAACATAACCTGCAACCTCCACTTCACTTTAATACACTCCAGTTCAGTCCACTTCACTCCACTCCACTTCAGTACACTTCACTCCACTCCACTTCAGTACACTTCACTTCACTTTAGTACACTCCACTCCACTCCACACCAGTACACTCCGCTTCATGTCAGTACACTCCACTCCAGTACACTCCACTTGACTCCAGTACACTCCACTCCACTTCACTCTAGTACACTCCAGTTCAGTCTACTTCACTTCAGTATACTCCACTTCACTCTAGTACACTCCAGTTCAGTCTACTTCACTTCAGTATACTCCACTCCATTACACTCCACTTCACTCCACCCCACTTCCAGTACACTCCACTCTACTCAACTCCAGTGCACCCAACTCCACCTCACACCACAGAATAAATACTGTGACTCCACTTCACTGAACTCTACTCCAGCCCATAGTACTGCACTTCACTCAACTTCAGTACATTCCACCACACCACATCATGTCACGAAACTCAATTCCACTGCACTTCACTGAACTTTACTCCACCAGAGAAGAAATAAGTACTGTCTGTGACTTCACTCCATTCCACTCCACACCACTTTGAACATTATCTCACAAGTTACAGTACGCACTAGAAATCAGCAGATCAACTAGGCTACATGCAGTCTTTATGAAAAGGAACAATAGAACCATTTTCTTGTTTCCACCCATAGAGATGGCTTGTAGCCTATGGATCAACCTCGTACCAAAGGTCTTTACTCTGCCCTCTCATATTCACTGGAGGGCCCAGTAAAAACTTGGGGTACGAAGTTGTCAGTGAATAAGTCATTTTACCTGAAGCGTGATCTCACAGGCTAAGTTTGGTGTTTGAACAATTTTAAAAAAATCTTCACCATGCTCCTTTTTAAACTGAATAAATTCTGAAACATAAATTTGGGATATTGCTCAACAACCTATATTGGAGGCCCATAGCATGAGGCTCTAGTACCTAGAGCATATTGTACACTCTTGACCCCCTCTAAAAAACATTGTTGACAGTATATAGCATTACTTGATGCACTCTTAACCTTTTCACTACTAGACTTCTTCTTGTGATGAGTAAAATTGTCTGGTATTAGCCAGAGTAAAATACTAAAAGGCTTGACCACAGTGGTGGAGGAGTTTAATAGCACACAAAAGCATTGCTGGCTTACAGTTGATTTCACATTACTTTACTACCGTGCGTGTGTTGCGAAGTTCATTGGGAAGTTCCGAAGTTCGTTTGGAAGTTCAGAATTACGTTATCTCAAGTTATGAGATAAATAGTCACTCTAATGAAATATTGGATGATCTGGGTTGGGAAAAACTAGAACACAGAAGAAGTATGCAACTTGCTGCGCTAATGTACAAAATCTACAACAACCTTTCTCCATTGTACTTGAGGAAGATTTTTGCAAAAACATCAAATGTACATTCTTACAACGTGAGAAATTCTGAAAAAAATCTACACATTCCTAGATATAAATCCGAAAAAGGAAAATGTAGCCTTCAATATAGGGGCTCTGTCCTTTGGAATAAAATCCCTGTTGAGGTTAGAGATCAAACTAACCTATGCTAATTTAAACTGGGTTTGACAAAAATTGAAAATAATCTGTAAAATATTCTTCACTTTAAATTTATTGTTAGTTTAATAATAGTTTAGTTAAGTTTTTATATACTTTATATATATATATTTTTTATTTTAATTTTGTAACACGGCTCTCTGGAAGACCATTTATATAAAATGAAGCGATACCGTGTTTATTAAATAAAGCTTATGATGATGATGATGATGATGCCAAGGTTGAAAAATTATCCAATCATAACGAGTTTTGATCAACAGCTCGCAATTTGATTGGATAATTTTTCAACCTTGGCAACGTAATTCTGAACTTCTGAATGAACTTCGGAAATTCCCAACGAACTTCACAACACACGGCGGTACAGTAATGTGAAATCAACTGTAATACAGTACTTGGTTTCAACACATCCAAGTAGAGAATTGATCAAATTAAAAAGATCGTAAACTGCTATAAAGATTAATTTTGATAACAAAATACTACTGTTTCAAAGGGCTGTGCTTGAAATGTCTGTATTTCATTATCAAAATTAATCTTGGCAGTTTATCATTGAAGGACCTGCTCTTTTTTTGGCATATTTGACACTCTCGAGTAGAGTAGTATTATAAACCATCCAGGGTGCATTCCATATCTTGACAGGGGGTTAACATAAATTAATACAGCTTGGTTTAAAAAATATACCATATTTAATTAAATAATTACTGTACTATAATATTAAATAACTTATAAACATGTCAGTTAGACTGAATACTTACTAAATAGGCTACATTTAATTTTAAAGTTTCCACGAATTTTATCCACAACACAACTACGTTAGATTGAGCTGCTGTGCACTGCGATTCACTTGTATGAGTAAATAATTATATATGCCTAAAAGAAAATCACTTTACCTGGCAGATATCTTCCCGCTTGTCTCATGACCCATACTGGTACACGTTCAGTTGGTTTACCAACAGCTGCGCGAATTATTAAATCATTTTTTAATGGTGGAAATTCCTCAGGTTTCTGTTCATTCATAACTTTAATTTCGCGATAAAATTGATAAAAAGAAATCTGAATGCGTACAATGCGCACGCTTTATACAATACTGGCAACTTTTCGAATATGGTTGCACTCCGCCAGAAGACTGGGTACGAGTTCTAGTAATGTTGCTGTGTTTTGCTAAAAAAGTTCCACTTCTGTCAATGTGAGTTACATAAACTGTATACTATTTTTTGTTTTTTATTTTCATCTTGTAAAACTGATACAAACTTGAAAACAATACCAAAACAATACCATATTTCAACCTATGATTTGCAATTTTCCCGATAATATCCGATTGCTATTCCGAGGCTATTCCGATGATATACGTCCTTACGAGGTATGTCTTTTATTGACGTGCTTCCGTTGCTTGACGGGATAGGAGGTCAATATCTGGTGAAAAATGGCGACCAAGTTGTTTAGAAAGTTTCCCCAAGCTTTAGTTTCCCAGCGCTTAAATATTGCATTACGATGCCTTGCAAACGAAGCAACGTCGTCGTCAAGGATGCCTTTAACATTTGGTTCACCTCATACGGTAAATATTGCACACATTTCTGCTAAAACGACCGTTGATTGACATGCTATATTAAACTTATACATTTAATGTATATATTCACTTTTACATTTTAATATTTTTATTGTTATTGTGTAAGTTACTTCTGAGTTAGATATTTATTGAAATGGTTTAATTACAGGGTAAATCAAGTGGCTTGTTGTCTGCATTGCTTTTAAAGTTATGAAGTTCAAATTAAAGTACTGTACAGCAATAGCAACGCTTGTATTTGTACACAATTGAAAAATTTTAGTTGAAAGGTTGATGACTATGCTGAGTGCTGATCTCAGGTGTACCCAGGGTAGCCTGCTTTACAGACATACTTTTTCACTCTCATACCTTGAAGAAAAAATAACATCTGTTGACCCAAACCACACCAGACTGGAAAATTAATATATTTTTACAGTGGCCATGCAATTTTCTGAGAAAATGCCTTTAATCGTTGAGTTTTAGTGCAGATTTGGCAAAAAATGCATGAAAAACGGATTATAATTGCCATTTTATTTGTGTACACCCTGGAAACCAGTCATTTTACCATATTTAAGCCTGCATAATTTTAATGAAATGCTTGTGCAAAATGGTGACTGAAATTTGATTTTCATTTGATTTACAAATTTGATTGAAATTTGATTTACAATTTTGAGTGATGGATTCAATCAGCAACTTGCAAATGCTTTATCATGAGTCCTCAACAGCTTGTCCTAAAACTTTGGATAATGTGAAATTCTACATAAAGTTAGAGCCATTATCTTCAAGTTAGTACAGTACAACATCACATTTATGTGTTGTTTGATGTTTGAAACCAGTATTTTAAACAACTTGTTGAGGAATCATGATAAAACGTTTGCAAGTGGCTGATTGAATCAACCAATCAAAATTACAATGTTGTGTATCAATATTGCAAAGTTGTATGCGAGAGAACATCTGGTTTGACTATACTCTAACACTTCTTTATGGAATTCAATTACAGAAGCACTTGGGTAAGCCATTTGAAAAAGTAAATTGTCTGCATAAAAGGCTAAATTTCTCTTACATTGCTGTTTTGATTCATCACTAACAGACCCATTAGTGATCCCTGAGTCCGGGTGTAGGGCTGAAGGCCTGGAGCCCGGTGAGGTTGCTAATCTCTGCATGCGTGGACACCATTTACACAGAAAATTAAATGCGAGATGAAAATCTGAAAGTAATTCTGAAACCTGTTTATATGTGTTTATATATATATATATATATAATAAAAGTAGTGTGCTGCGTAGGTAGTGTAGAAACAACAATCGAAATATAGTAAGGTTAGATGTACTGCCGAAACAGAGAACATAGGAGTCTAACGTTTCGAGCGAAGGCCCTTCGTCAGAGAGAAACTAACGTTTCGAGCGAAGGCCCTTCGTCAGAGAGAAACGTTTCTCTCTGACGAAGGGCCTTCGCTCGAAATGTTAGACTCCTACGTTCTCTGTTTCAGCAGTACATCTAACCTTGCTATATTTCGATTATATATATATATATATGTATATGTTATCAAATCCACAACTTGTGCAGTTCGGATAGCAGGGTACTGGTAACTAACCTGTTTAAATATTCAAATTATTTAAATTTACATCAGCAAATTTTAATCTATAAGTTTGGTTGGATTCAATGATCATGATGAAAGAAATCTCTGGCAGAAAAAATGGTTTCAGCTAAAACGTATATCAATATTACTATGGAAAAAGACCAAAGAAAGAAGGCTACGAAGGGATGTGACTTAAAACCACTGAAAAAAGCCTAAAAAGTTAATGTCAGAGGTCCCCAGTTCACAAGTGATTCATCCAGCATTAGCAACAATAAAATAGTAAAAATACCAGACAGTATACACATGTAAGTAGGCCTGGGAATTGAAGGGTGAAAGGAGATAATTTTCTGCTTGAGGTCTCTAATTGATTAAGGAAATTGTCTGGTGCTAGCCAGATATATAGTGTACAATTACCTGTAGGTACATGTACGTACATCGATGGCATTAATTATTAATATCTTAATTCATTTAAGGCATATTATCACAATGTTGATGTAAATCAAGTGGATGTTCCATCTGGTACAGGAACATTTGGTATCCTACCAAACCATGTTCCAACATTGGCAGTATTAAAGCCAGGTGTTTTAGCTGTATATGAAGAAGAAAAAACTACAAAATTCTTTGGTATAGTTAACTTTTTTTTTCTTTTTTACTTTTTTTCTTTAGTTATTTTCTTAAATTTATGAATTTCTAACTATAACCAGCACTGTATTTTACCGCTTCTCAGCTTGTTTTTTTTTGTGAAATGTCAATTGGGGCAATAACCCTGTTTTTCTCTCCCAGCTACTGTGTTACTTGTTGTATTCATGTAATGTTGTGGCAAAGCAAATACAGTAAATAATAGAGGTGAGCCGATCATCGGCAAAACATCGGCCGAGCCGATTAACGGCTAGTTTTTCTCACAATCGGCCATCGGCCGATTGTCTTTCACCATCTGATCGGCGATTCTGCTCTCTCATCCTCGTTTATCATAGCCTGTGTACAGCTGCAACCCTCTCGTGAAAATCGGGGAGGAGCGTCTGTGGTGCGGCTTCAATAATCGCGTTCTCGGTCACGTTACAAAATCTGTTTGCGCTCAAAATACGAGAATTGGCTTGATGACTTCCTCTCATTGCAAAACTTGAGATGAATAAAACGACAAAACGGGAGCACTGAGCATCAGGTTAGCAAACATCGGTTTTGCCGATTAATCGGCCGATGGTGGGGAAATATTAGCCTGCGTGCAGACTTCACCCACGGGTGAAGTCTGCACGCAGGCTAGGGAAATATTGGCTCTTAACAATCGGTATCGGCAATCGGCTTTTTTTTAACATCGGCACACCTCTAATAAATAAATAAATACATAAAGTGTGAAATACATTCAAGTTCCCATATCAACCTTGCTCATTCTCAGCTGCTCATGATGAGCTGTTGTACAGTGAGACGTACATCTGCAGATTGAATATACAAATTACCATTTTATGTTGTAATGGATCTTATATAATTTATAATTAAAAATCATAAAATAATGTTTATAAACACCACACTGGAATGTTTACAAAATCAACATTTCCCCACATATGAAATGTTACAGTATATGAGATTTTCATATTATGATTTACATTCTAGTGACTGTACAGTTGTATTCAAACATGTTAGAAATATTTAAACTTAAATTTAGTTTTGGAGATATTGACTACTGTATGACCACTTTCCACCTTCTAATCCCTGAAGACCAAAAAAAACCAAACCAGTCTTGAAAAGTTTAAAAAAATATACTGCAGCTCAAATAGCAGTGTAAGTATTTAAATGATACTGACTAACATGTTATGCTGCTGCTTATCTTTAGTTAGCAGTGGGACGGTGACAATCAATGCAGATTCATCACTGCAGATTTTAGCAGAAGAGGCTGTTCTATTGGATCAACTAGATATTCAAGTAAGTGGTGTTGTATTTGAAATTAAGAAATCAAACAACCAATTTCTGTAGCTTTATTGAGAAATAGATTAACTCCAAGGGATATTAAAGATGATTGCATTCTGTATGTAGACTTGTATATACTGTATAATACCATGATCGCCTCGGATTCTTTTGTTCTCCGAGGGAATGTAAACCTCGTATTTCCCTCATCGCTCATGCAAGAGGGAAATTTATCCTTTGCCTTCTAATTTTTCCGTGCATGTTGATGAGGGAAAATTAGAAATCCTTTGTCTTCTTCAAAATTTCTCGCTTGCATATATTTTCCCTCATCAACATGCACGGGAAAATTAGATGCAACTTCTCTGATCAACCGTGTAAATTTCCTGTCGGTAAGATTCTCAAAGTTTTCCTCGGCGATCGTAATATTACAAACTAATAACATGACTTTTCGGGAAATTAGCGATTAAATTTCCCTTTTGCCTCGGGAAGATTTGTAAAAGCCCTCGGGCGCGGGAAATTTAATCGCTAATTTCCCTCAAGTCATGTTATTACTTATAAATATACACTTTGCATCCAATGATCCACAGGGAGTAATGGTGCGTCTGGGACATAGACAAAAAGTACGTTCACAGGTTTGAAGAAAACTCATCTTTCTGTTCTTAAGGAATTGAAATGAACTATTCAATTTAGACATACCATACATATTTAGATGTATCGAGCAATATAGACCTTTCTGCATGAAGTGCGTGGATAACGTGTTGAGAGATTTGATTGGCTCTCGCAAAACTTTGGACATTCAAAACTTCGGACAAACATTGCACATTAGAGACCTTAAGATACCCTGGGTTCAGTTTACGGGTACGGGTACCGCCATTTTTGTTTACTTGTAATATCTACCCGTTTTCCCGTGGTAGATCATGGTCTACCCGTACATACGACTACGGGTACGGGTAGATTACCCGTACCCGTAAACCGAACCCGGGGTATCTTAAGGCCTCTATTAGTCAATCAGATTTTTCAAAAAGAAAGATTACATGATCCATTCACTTCATGCGGAAAGGTCTATTGTACAGTTGTACTTTAAGCCGAGCGCACATGCTTAGGGACCGTTCATTATTTATGCCCAGGGTTGGTACCGAAGAGAAATGGGTTGGGTAACCCAGTTTTTGACAACTCACGGGTTGGGTAAAATAAGATCTGTCTTCCATGATATGTATGAGAGTGATGAGGAAAATGATGAGCAATTGAATCATGTGAAGGACGACCCACAAGGTCTGGGCGAAGTGCTGGATCATGGCATTTGCAGACTAGAATAAATTTAAGGTATATCAGGTATACGCCACCAATATTTTTTTGTATGTTAACTTTTTTCTTTGTTCTTCTAACTATTGTCAAAATGGAAGTTTAAGTAAATAAAAATAAATTTATCTAATGAACAGTATGAACACAATTCACGTACTGTAGTATTTGCAGTATGCATGTGTACTTAATTTTAGTATGTATTTTGTTTTGCGAAGATATTTTATAAAAGGTAGGGAATGTAATATTTAAGTGGGTTGGGTAAAAAATATCTTAAACCATTTTGAGGTTGGGTAACTAAAAAAATTACCCTGCTTCTAGTTTCTCTTCGGTACCAACCCTGGGCATAAATAATGAACGGTCCCTTACGATTTTAGTCGACAGATTTTTATCGGCCAACTAAATTTTGGACTTTTGGCTAAAATCGTTACGTGTGCGGTGTCGTTACTAAGCAATTTTTATCGGCCGATGTTTATCGGACAATATCAAACTGGTTTGATATTGTCCGATTAAAATCGGGTCAAAATTTCTCATCACGCCGTGTAGCGTTCATACTAAAACCCTACAGGAAATATTGATTCCTAAACCTTGACTCATATGGTGTGTGGCGATTAACAACCGTGTGTGGCGATTAACAACCGTGTGTGGCGATTAACAACCGTGTGTGGCGATTGACAACCGTGTGTGGCGATTAACAACCGTGTGTGGCGATTAACAACCGTGTGTGGCGATTAACAACCGTGTGTGGCGATTGACAACCGTGTGTGGCGATTAACAACCGTGTGTGGCGATTGACAACCGTGTGTGGCGATTAACAACCGTGTGTGGCGATTAACAACCGTGTGTGGCGATTGACAACCGTGTGTGGCGATTAACAACCGTGTGTGGCGATTAACAACCGTGTGTGGCGATTAACAACCGTGTGTGGCGATTAACAATTTTTATTGTTCACTGATCACTCGTTCTTCCTGACGTTATTTGGTTTGATGATCGTAAAAATGGTGACTCCAGTTGCTAAAAATATGAGCTTTTATATGTAAATGGACACTTGTATGGTAAACACCGATTTTTATCGGTTGACCAGCCAATAGTCTTCCAATGTATTGTACTGTAGTCCAGTGTAGAATTTTTTGCGTTCTTGTGTACTGGTATCGAACATATTAAGACCCAGTTTGCACTAGAGCAAAAGTATCCGGATCCACATTGTTTTTATTCCCATGAGGATGAAAAACAATGTGAATCCGGATACTTTTAAGCCGGTTTTCCACTAGGCGATTTTTTTCGCGCGAAGCGACTTTCTTTTGTTCGAATTCAATAGATTTCTGATTAGGACATTTCCGTCCAAACAAGTCCGTTTTTCATTTCTTCCCAATAATATTTTAAGCTGGGGGAACATTCACAAAGTTTGGAATTCAACTTCTATACCATGCATGATTGCGCGAAATTTTAGTCTACACCTTTTTCAGGTCAAATTCAGAAACTTCCAAACGAATTTCAGACACTTCCAAATGATATTCAGATTGTCCAAATGAATTTCAGACATTTCCAAATGATATTCAAATTGTCCAAATGATATTCAGATTTTCCAAATGATATTCAGACATTTTCAAATGAATTTCAGACATTTCCAAATGATATTCAGACATTTCCAAAATGAAGCGAGAGGCTAAAGTTCGCTTGAATAGTAAACAGTTCGGATCAGCTGAGGGAACACATACACCTTTTGCCCTGCATTACTCAATAAAAAACATTCAATTGCGCTCGTTGAAATAACAATATCACTTTATTATTAGCGCGAAACGACATTCAATAACGCTTCTGTAACATCAATAGCATTGATTACATAAAGTGCTATTTTTATTTCAATGAGTGCAATTGAATGTTTTTCATTGAGTAATGCAGGGAAAAAAAGGTGTATGTGTTCCCTCAGCTGATCCGAACTATTTACTGTGCAAGCCTCTCGCTTCATTTTGGAAATGTCTGAATATCATTTGGAAATGTCTGAATATCATTTGGAAAATCTGAATATCATTTGGAAATTTCTGAATATCATTTGGAAAATCTGAATATCATTTGGAAATTTCTGAAATTCACTTGGAAAGTTCTGAAATTGATCTGAATTATCTGAAGTTCGTTTGGAAGTTTCTGAATTTGACCTGAAAAAGGTGTAGTGTAAACGGGGTCTAAAGCCAGTTTTCCACTAGGCGACTTTTTTCGCGCGAAGCGACTTTTTCTTTTGTCTCATGAGCTCTGAGCTGGAACTGATCAGAAATCTATTGAATTCGAACAAAAGAAAGTCGCTTCGCGCGAAAAAAATCGCCTAGTGGAAAACCGGCTTAAGACCCCGTTTACACGGTGCCGGTACAATTTGAAAACGGAACAAAATCATGCCGTTTAGGCCTTGCGTTTACACGATACCGGCACAAAAATAACATGAAAAGTTATATGCGCTGTATTTGCATACCGGCATGATTTTGTTCCGTTTTCAAATTGTACCGGCATCGTGTAAACGAGGTCTAATAAAATATGGTATTGAGTCTCGAATAAATATATTGTTGATGTACTGATCTACTACTGTATGATCTACACTGTAAGTTGTGTCACAGTATGTTCGTGTATTTAGTATATTGTATGTTGTACAGGAAGCAAGGCAAGGATTAGAATCTGCTCAAAATGATGCATCCACCTCGACCAGTGAAGAAGGAAAAGCTGAAGCCATTATTGCTGTGGAATGTTATGAAGCACTAATAAAAGCCTTGGAAACTCATTAAGGAAATATTTTGCAAATTGTTAGGTACTCTACTAATATCATGACTTGCGAATTATTGTCCCTTTTTCTGAACAAGCTGATGTTTAAGGATTGGGACACACTTGCATGCACCCAAATCACGACTTTATCAATTTGTTTTTCTTCTCTTTTAGATATGTATGCCCAGACTTTATAACTGGATTTTATTTTTATTTTGTTGGACAAAATAAATGGCCAATTTTTCTCATTCGAGTTTTGTTTCTTTTTCTTGCGTATACAAGATTTGGAAGGGGTGGGAGATATGAAAGGACCATGGTCCTCTTTCAATATAAACCGAAACGAATTACAACAGATTTGACTGACAGGCGGCTAGCCCTCTGTCCTCAGCAGAGGCTCTCTATCGGGAGTGGTGGGAGTGGGCCGAGGAAGGTCACAGGCGTGTCAATCAAAGAGTGTCATGCTACATCCTGCCTCGTGGGAAGGTCTATTACAAAGCAAATGCCTGACATTACACACGGGTTATTATTAGTGATTAACCCTATCCAGACTGGGGGGGGGCGGAAAGTGCCCGCGCTGAATTTAAAAGTTAATATCTCCTAAACCAGTACAGGTATGGTTCTGAAATTTTATGACTTTTCCTAAATATGTATGGGCTTTATGTGTGGAAAATTTGGTGAAAAAATATCACGCCAAAAAAAGTTACAGCGGAGTCGTGAACACCTACCAACACAAAATTTCAGCCGTCAATTTTTATTATGTTTGCTTTTATAATAGTTACAATAAAAGTAAGCACTTTTTAATAAAGAGAAACTATTTTTTTGATATACTACCTTTTTTATTTTAACAAAACAATAGGAAAAAAAATTTTGGAAATTCTAGTAATCCTGGGTTTTTCCAATTACTGACGTCATAATTTGCCGCCATGGCAACATAAGTGTAACACATACTTGAACAAGGCATACCATCCACCTGTAAAAGTTTCGTCGGAATACACCACTGGAATACACCAAATGGTTCAGGAGATATTGACCGCGGGTACTTTCCGCCCCCCCCCCCCCCCCCCCAGTCCCAGAAGTTAAAAAAAAAGCCGTCTGGATAGGGTTAATGCCCATCAAGCCTTGGGAGGGTTTCGTGACTTCCACGAGGGCGCTCTCTTTTAGAGCGCCCTGCTTCCACAAACCCTCCCTCACCTTTCAGGGACATTTAACCTTTTATCGCCGAGCGATGTCTTTAGTACATGTATTTTAAACTATTATTCAAAGGTTGCTTTGGAGTCTTAGTATTTCATAAAATCCCGTTAACATTTGACATAACAATGTCCTTGGACACTCGGTAAATGCTATTTTTTAGAAAACCTCCTTCAATTCGTTTGGCTTAAAGCCGACGTTCGAGTACCCTGCGAGTCAGTGCCCCTTTCCGACCTACGCAAGCTTTGGGGGAAAGTGGGCTCTGCCAACAAACTCGATATTCCTTTTTGAGCATGCGTGAACGGTTGCCAAGATACTATTTTGGGCCCAGGCTCTAACGCGTCTTCCTATTTTCCTGCTTACGCGTAAACTAGAACTTGTTTGATCAGTTTAAAACCTGACTGACTCGCCCCAAACTTGCAACTTGGGGCGAAGATCGAGTTTGTTGGCAGAGCCCACTTTCCCCCGAAGCTTGCGTAGCTCGGAAAGGGGCTCCGACTCGCAGGGTAACGTTCGAGGTATTTATCCTATACATATACCTCATTCTATTCATTTTTGCTTATCCTGCCTCCGTTGACGTCAAACCAGGTCTGATTAAAACCAATCCTACCCTGTTTGACGTCAACGAGTGACAAAAGAAATTCCCGCAAACATGATATTACAAAGGAATTTCGGCCCTCGGGAATTTTACGAAATGACCCTCACCGAGCGGGACGTTTTATAGCTAAAGCCGGTTTTCCACTAGGCGACTTTTTTCGCGCGAAGCGACTTTTTCTTTTGTCTCACGAGCTCTGAGCTGGAACTAATCAGAAATCTATTGAATTAGAACAAAAGAAAGTCTCTTCGGGCGAATAAAATCGCCTAGTGGAAAACCGGCTTTATACACCTCTTTTTATGCTATTACTTATAATTCTCGTCAACCCTGTTTAAGTACCTTATTATTGCCAATTTAATTTGGGGTTTCTTCCAGTCTCCCACGTACGTAGCCTGCGCTAAGCCGGTTTTCCACTAGGCGAAGCGACTTTTTTCGCGCGAAGCGACTTTTTCTTTTGTCTCATGAGCTCTGAGCTGGAACTAATCAGAAATCTATTGAATTCGAACAAGTCGCTTCGCGCGAAAAAAATCGCTTAGTGGAAAACCGGCTTTAATAATAGAAGCCGATTTCCACTAGGCGGAATTTTCCGTGCGGGTGGAACTAATTAAAAAAGACAAAGAAAAATTCCGCTCCGCGTGCAAAATTCCGCCTAGTGGAAAACCGGCTTCAGAAGCCTTTTTTTTAGTATATAGGTAGGTAACTTGAGCAACAAGTTACAAGCTTTTTTTAAAAAAAAAAAAATCGACACATCTTTTTATCCGCAGTCTGTTAATACGACAAAAATATTTACAAGAATCTATATCCTAAAGTGTTTAACATTAACCAAGCAGCTTTTTGAAAAAGTGCGCGCAATTATTTACAATTCAATCACATGAACTTAGAATACGCGTGCTCATGCAGAGTTGTAGCTGACATTGGAAAGAGTAGTCAATTAATTTGTTGAGTGTAAACACTTCTACGAACTGGGAGAAGGTACTAAGATTGAATTGATTGGGTCTCTCCGTTTTTGTCCATGTGTGTATTCCACATTCCTTAAAACAACACACATCGTGTACATGGCATAGTAGTAGTGTCTACCTCTCATGCACTTAATATATCAAGTACTCTTTGGATACACTGTGAATATAACTGTCATCCACTAATAAAATACTCCCAGCTACAACCCTGCATTTACTCCATGTCGGACAATAGTCATGAAGTAACAGTCAACACAATATGCTTTTCTTGAAGAAAAGACATCAACGCAGGTAAATGTTACACTAAACTATTCTCTATATGCGATATATATATATACAGGCTAGTTATTAATATACTACATGCTACGGAATATTTTTACTTGGACAGTCTTAATATAACTTCTATGTTTGTGTCATTTATTTCTAATATATAATGTCCTACCATTAAAACTATATAGTAATGGCGATTCACTGACATAATTATGTATTATAGCGATTATTTGCACAACGTACAGGCCACACCAAGGCCTGACACAGCGTGGAATAAATCGCCTAAAACAGGATGCGCACACGACATACAAGATACAAAAATACTCAAAAATGTAAGATGATTAATTGAAAACCCGTACTTCATCAACTCTGTAGAATGAAATGATACAGAATACACATTATACTGCGGGTTATTTTAGATTTTTTTATGTGGAAATAGGAAACATCCCTCCTCAAACTTCAATCATGCGAATAGAGAAGTAGTTGTTTTCTATATTGCTTAAATCCTATATTATATATAAACTGACATATGTATGTGTGTGAATATTTATATACACACATGTTTGGGAAATTTGCTATTCTTACTATTTACAATACCAAGTTCACTATATATTTACAAGTTTAACGTATTTTTCAAAAAGTTGTCATTGAATAATTCCTTCTTTGACCCACAGCTGCGAGGCTATAGTGAACCTTCACGGAAGGACTCGACGTTTTGACGCTTAAGCAGTTAAGGCCTGGCCAAACGCTTTCAACATCGCATTCAACATCATTCAACATTGTTGAACGATGTTGAATAATGTTGAAAGCACGAGTGGCCAACTGAATTCAACATCGTTCAACATTCATGAATGACAATTAATTGAACGCGAGCTACCACAAAAGCTGGAATCGTCAATATCCCGCATGGCGCATGTCTCTGTTCAACAAAGTTGAATGAAATGTGGCCAAATGCGTTCAACACCTTCAACATTCTGAGAACAATAGAAATGTTGAACGCGTGTTGAACGAAAATTTGAACATGTTCAAATTTCGTTCAACATCATTCAACAGGCCAAAAGCTTTCAACATGTTGAATGAAATGTTGAAAGTGTTTGCCCAGGCCTTTAGAACAGTGAGTGACTTATGCAATTCATTAGCAATACATTTCAATGCTGCTTGGTTCACAGATCAACCGGCTCAGGATCTTTGAAAAATGGTGGCTATAAAACGAAGAATCAAATTATAAATATAAATCTTAAAGAAAACGTATTGTACTCTTTCTAAATGTACATCAAGGAAAACTGAACCCCTACAACCCGCGCTTATGATGAAGAGTGAAGAATGTGGATATGCTTCCTTCACGTGCACATTGTGTAACAAGACGCCTGGGCGCCTGGATCGAAGGCTGAATGTGGTGCATCTGATCACACTGGTGAACATATTTACGATTAAGACAGTTGTCAGCCACATCTGATCGTTGTTTAACTACAAAGTCAGTCAGTCACTTTCAAAATCTGCCAACAACGTGTAAGAACACCTTGATCAAAAGGAAGAGCTGTTCAACTTATTGTCCAACTCCAAAAGTAAAAGGGGCAAAGAACTTACAACATGCCTCACGGCCTCACTCAGTCACTCTCACACGGCTAACAACTCACAGGAAGTCACAGGTAGCCCGAGTAACAAGGTA
Organism: Corallium rubrum; assembly: GCA_964035015.1. NCBI lineage: Eukaryota > Metazoa > Cnidaria > Anthozoa > Scleralcyonacea > Coralliidae > Corallium > Corallium rubrum. Next base: position 1,242,522 of record OZ035998.1, read on the forward strand.
CTTGTTTACAGTTACAAGTTTAGCATACTTACTTGAGGTGGATTTTTGCGAAACCTGAATGGGATGAGAGTGCTTTCACCAGACTCAATGGACTCCGTCGTCTTCTTATAAACAGGATTGTCGAAGTTAAGTGAGTTCGGGCTACAAAAACAAAATAGATTAAAGTTTAAACGAAATGAAATTAATTCCACAACACCAAATGATAGACCACAGTTCATAGTTTTGCACGAGCTAAAACTTCTTAGGCCATAAAGATATTTCTCTAACTTTCCAACCGTCCGTCCGATTACTTGACGTGCAAGCGCGCTATGATTAGGTCACGTGCTTTACCAGTCTTTTAGCCATGTCCTCGACATACACCAACCTTTTATACGTCACGCATGGTTACCTGGCTATTAACCTTGGTTGTTACATAACCTCACTTAAAACTTGTACAATAATAGTTAGATCCATTTTCGGTTCAATGTCATTCTTACGCCAAAAATCCAGACCTTTTTTTCTTCCAGAAAAGACAGTACTGACACCAGCATGGTCCGTAAGCAGGCGGTGTAACGTTTAGCCAAATTTATTTAAGTATACATGTACTATATTAAAGAAGATCTTACCCGTGCAGGGTTCGAAATAACGTTCAGAAAATATGCCTAATTTTGTCGGCTGTTTTTTGCCGGCTGTTTCCCTAGCAGCAAAGTTACGTTCTGGACATAGGCCCAAATAATGTATTGTAAACCAAATACTGGTTTCTTTTCGATCATATACAGAGAAATCAAAACAAATTACCATAATTCTTGGCAAAAGCAATTTCGCCGATAACCCAAAGTTTAGTTATATTTTGAAATTAGAAATTGCCGGCAAGGTCCTAAAACTGCCGGCTGCTATTTCGAACCCTGCCGTGGGTAGTCTATGCTGATTAGACTTACAATAAACATGCAATATAAATGTATTCAAAGGCATAAAGCCCCCCCCCCCCAATGCAGGAAAAGGAATTTCAGAAACTCCAGATTTCAAAATGTTTAGCTGGAGCACCTATGGCACTGTCCAAAACCTTAAAGTGAAGGTCTTTAAAACGTATTACACTACATTACATTGCATTACATTAGTTTGTTTGTTTGTTTGTTTGTTTGTTTGTTTGTTTGTTTGTTTGTTCGTTCGTTCGTTCGTTCGTTCGTTCGTTCGTTCGTTCGTTCGTTCGTTCGTTCGTTCGTTCGTTCGTTCGTTCGTTCGTTCGTTCGTTCGTTCGTTCGTTCGTTCGTTCGTTCGTTCGTTCGTTCGTTCGTTCGTTCGTTCGTTCGTTCGTTCGTTCGTTCGTTCGTTCGTTCGTTCGTTCGTTCGTTCGTTCGTTCGTTCGTTCGTTCGTTCGTTCGTTCGTTCGTTCGTTCGTTTGTTTGTTTGTTTGTTTGTTTGTTTGTTTGTTTGTTTGTTTGTTTGTTTGTTTGTTTGTTTGTTTGTTTGTTTGTGTCTATCAGACATAAATAACAACTGGAATAAATAAATAAATAAATAAATAAAATAAATATATTAAAACTTACTTGTATCTCTTTCGAAGCCTTTTATAAATCGTATACCCAACTAATGCACCACAAATGAAGATGATAATAATAACACCAACCGCTATGCCAGCTGTAACAGCTGAAATTTAATGACAATATAATTAATTATTGTAACCCAAGCATACTCAAAATGCTTTATAGAGCGAGTGGAATCTAGAACTGAATTCATCTAAGCTTTACAATTTTGGCGCCGTTTCTTTAGATTTTGACAATTTGAGTAAACCAAGTATTACTTATATTTTGCTTTGTATTCTCGTGTGCGGGTTCAATAGTCCACTTGCATGATGACGTACGATGGCGTTGGGTGACTATAACTTTGCCAGTATTCTGTGGTTTCCTATCGCGGCTTGTGAAGAATGTTTTTTTCCAAATATGTCATCAAGTTTCAGTGAGTCTCAAGATTTTAGCAATCTTTTCGATACCCTAACCACAACATAAACCCTAACCCTACTCCGAAATATGGTTTACCCCCGAGCTTTTTGGAGAAAGATACTTGACACATTTTGGAAAAGCCGCGAAAGGACTGGACGCGTCCTTTTGAGTCATATCCTTTTTAGCCGAAACCCAGTCACCGAACGTCATCTCACGTCATCGTGCAAATGGTCTATTCGCTAGTTTGAATCCCCCCCCCTGCTCGCGAAGAAAGTCAGTGTTCCCTGCGTAGCGCGCAAAACAGTTCATCTGATGCACGCGCCAATGACAAAATCCGATTAGAAATGAAAGTATTTACCAATCAAGACTTGACGGTTTCACGCACAGTTATTTTTTCCTCAAAAAGGAAATGCAATTTTATTCCTTAGTGTTGCATGCATAGACATTTACTAGTTTGCAAACTTTTGTAACAACACTCACTCCCAGTCCCCTTAGAATGTTACTCCTAACTTGGGGAACGAGAACTAAGTAAAGGAATTCTCGTGATAGATGCACTAGAAGACCTAGACTCAAAAGACGTTCGTTTATAGCAACAACACGTTAGTTACGTGCATGCCTTTGTGGAACAAAACATGTTCTGGTCTTTAATATGAGAGAATTTCATTGGCTAAAACTAACTAATCACATATCCAGAAATTTTAATATCTGCGCAGAGGCGCCTCATTTTTTCGAAAACCGCGCTAAGAGAAACAAGAGAACTGGAAACGAGAATTGACGCGTAATAAAAACTGATGTGAAGATATAGATCTTACCGACATCATCTTTTGTTTGGTCAGCTTTCTCCACTCCAATTGGTATCTGATAATCACATCGAGAACCACTAAAACCTTTGTCGCAACTGAAATAGTAATTACATCACGTGTTAAGCTCTGGGTAGACTGAACCTCTTCATAGTTTTTAGTTACATCTCTGGCGGTCTCGCCCCAACATGTCCTCTCACTTGAGTATCATGATAATCATCATTTCTTCACACAGTCGAATATGATGATTATCATGATACTCAAGTGAGATTCTGTCCCACTTGCGGGATGTTAAACTAAATTGCATATAACAAAAGAACCATCTTTTTTCCGGAGGGTTGTGGTTAGGGTTAGGTCCAACGGGGGTTGTGGTTAGGGTTGTCAGGGGGGTTGTGGTTAGGGTTAGGGTCAGGTTTAGAGGTGGGGGGTTTTTTTCCGGAGGGTTGTGGTTAGGGTTAGGTCCAACGGGGGGTAGTGGTTAGGGTTGTCAGGGGGGTTGTGGTTAGGGTTAGGGTCAGGTTTAGAGGTGGGGGTTGAGTTGGGGGTTTGGGGGTGGGGAATTATTTTTTTAAAATGATGATTATTGTTAATTCAACGACATCTCACAAATGACGATAATCATCATTTCGAAATGAGAGGATATGCTGCTCGCACATGTCCACCGAACTGATTACTGAACACCTCAACTAGCGGCTTTACCATATTATCGCCTAAGCCTTTTCTCCAGGAAAACTTACTGATTTCTTTTTAATGAAACTATTTCTTTTACCTCCAAAATTCATTGTTTTAATGTTCTGGTTTATTTCATTATTTGGCCTCTGTTACTGCGCTACGCTACGCTACTCTACTCTACTCTACGCTACGCTACTCTACAAACTGATACAGAAGGTATACTTACGAACACAAAGGACCACGAACATTAGGAATTCCAGGCTTACATTTACCATTGTTACACATTCCCTTTCCACATTTCAATGCATCTAGAAAAAAACACAACACGAATAGCCATGTTCAATAACCAACCATAAAAGCAATGCGTTTAAAATATATATTGGCCAAATTGTGTTGGTTTTGTTTATATCAACTTCCATTGTTTGTATATCAAGTCTACAAATTGCAGCGGCGGAAATTTTTGGTCGGGCGGGGACTGGGAGGGGCAGCTGCCCCTCCCCCTCCCCCACCTCTATGTCAAAATAGTCAATTTTGTTGGAAATATTCGTCAAAAAAGGGGGGAAAGCAGTCAAAACCCAACGCTTTTCGTGCAAATATTTGTCGGATAATTATGACGCTTTGCCCGCCCGACCTGAAAAGGTGAATTTCCGTCACTGACAAGTTGCAAGCAATCTGGGCACCATGACAACTAAAATTTCGCCATTTATGACCATTGGAAAATTAGTCACCAACTTGGTGATAAAACGGAAAAACTTTGTGAACCAAAAATGAATCCGTGGATAATTACAATTACAATTGATTTTACGATTTCAAAGTACAAAATACATTTAAGCGCTGTCATTATTCAACATTAAAGGCAAAAATAACATATAGACCATTTAATGAGTGCAGAGTACGTCACTTTTCGCACTTGACGTATTTTCAGCCTTTTGAATTCTATTGAAAATATACCAAAAAGCTAAGACAATAAACGAAATTGAAAAGAATTCAAGAGACAAATCGAAAAGAACTTGACGTCAAAGGGTGAAAATTACGTATTCTATACTTATTAAAATGGTCTATATTACTATTTATTACCGATTAATTTTACAATGAAAGGGAAAGGGTCTTACAGTTTAAAATAAAGTTATTATTATTATTATTATTATTATTATTATTATTATTATTATTATTATTATTATTACAATAAGTATTACCATTTATTGGCGAGTAAACATTTAACTTGGCGATAAACATAAAGACTTGTTGTTATCAAATGAGCCACTAAGAATTAACATAAAGGTGATCTACAGTGTGTTCTGCGTATGATCCGCCATCTTTGACATGACATTCGTAAATAATTACATGAAGTAGTCAGCTCAGTGTAAACCGTTTGGAGCAACATGGCAGAAAATTACACGATTCGGCGAGGATATCTCATCGGATTTCTTCTATTTCCGCCAAAAATGTTTTGTTTCAAGTACAAGTATACTTTTTTGTAAATAAAGATGTAAAAATTAGTACATGCGCAGAACGGACTTTAGATGCAACATTTAAAATGTTGTATAATGTCCAATAATAATGGCAAGTACAATGTTGTTATACCTGTAGTGTTGCAGGTCTTGTCATCAGGAAGTAATGTTATACCAGTAGGACAAGAACAAGAATAGAGATTTGTCTTATGTCTTCGAGCTGCCAGCAAGCACAAGTGACTACATTCACCATTATACTTCTGGCAAAAATTAAATGCTAGAAGGAAAAGGAAAAGGAAAAGGAAAAAATAAGTTAAGCCAAATGTCAAGGAACGTATATTTACAATTAGGATAAACCAACTTATAGCTATAGTGAACTATACAGAACTCGCGATCAAGCTCTCGGCAACGGCCTCCGTGGCTCAGTGGTCAGAGCATTGCACTAGAATCGCAAGGTCGTGGGTTCAATTCCTGCCTGTAGTTGCATTTTACGCAACTGGTACAGGTTTGGTCTTAAAATGTATATATTCTACACTAGAATTTTCCTTCACCAAAAATCCCTAGAACATGCTATGTAATCGAGTGAAATGCCCAATATTACTTATTATAAATCATCTATTAATTGACTAACTAGTGGTGATATGCGTATGCCACCCACCAGCATAAGGAGTCAATTTACAAACTTAAAACAATTAGATACTCATTTGACGATACCAATTTGCATTAAACGACGGATTGAATCCGTGAACTTAAAGAACTTTCTCTGATAAAAAGTTCAGATTGAGGACGATGAGTAAGAAGATAAAATAGTGTAGTCACAGTCAGCAAAAAGTTGAATCATGTCTCGCTAAACTAACTCTAATAGTCGAGGAGGAGAAGCAAGAAAACGTCGACCACGTAGCACCCCCACTACACACACAATAGTTTTGACTCCAGATTATAATAGGCTGATACCCATAGAACATTGCTAGGTCAGTCGTACTCACAAATTGTGGGTCACATGTGCATAATGAGTTATCAGAAAAGGTTATACACCTTTGCTATTATCAAACCAAACTTAATTCGAAGGAATATGCGCGTGTGTTTCTCTCAGAACGCCAAACATGTAGAATTTCAAGTGATTATGTTTGATAATAGCAAAGATATATATCCTTCTCTGATAACTCATGCACATGTGACGTCAAGTTGTTTAATTTACATTTCAAACAAACTGAAATATCTCAACAACGAAGCAAGGAAACGAAAAACTGCAATTTTAAGTGTTCTTTCAAATAAGACAAACTCAATTTTCAATTCATGTCAATGTAAGGACCACCCACCCCCTCAATGTAGTATGTAGCAGGCCACTGACCCCACAATTTGTGAGTACGACTGACCTAGCAATGTTCTATGGGTATCAGCCTATTATAATCTGGAGTCAAAACTATTGTGTAGTGGGGGTGCTACGTGGTCGACGTTTTCTCGCTTCTCCTCCTCGACTCTAACCCTAATTAGCAATACATGAATCAACAACCTGGCAAGCACTGTTGACAAACCGCTGACCACCATATGTATTGCTTTGGTATGAATTTTGAAAATTATGTCACGTGATACAAACATTTCAGAAATGAAATCTTAAAAATAAAGTTTTTACCTGCGGGCTGTCTTTGCGGATGAATGACACTGATTCCCATGGGATGAACTAAATGGGATTTCAATAATGTCACATTGTGTCCAGTAAATTTATTAGCTTTATAAATCGATGTCTTGTACCAATCAGTCCAGTAGACATGGTCTTCAAATACAGAGATAGAAAACGGATGGAAAACATTTTCTTTTGAAAGAACAATCTTTCTATTTCCACCATTTAAATCACAATGTTCAATAACATGGCGTTTAGCGTCTGCCCACCAGATACGATCAATTGTGTAGTCAACGGTCAAGGCATTGGGCCAAAGAATATCCTTCGTAACAATCGCTTTTCTACTGCTTGCAGCGCCATCCATACCACATTTTTCAATTTTTGGTTTCTTACCCCAATCTGTCCAAAAGATTTCTCTATTTCAAAAAAAGGTAAAAGTTATAGATTCAATCAAAATTTCTTTCAGTGGTAAAAAGAATTTAAACCAATTTTGTTTTGCACTTGACGTCATGGTGGCCATGTTTGGAGGAACTTTAACAAAAGAATCATTAGCATTTCCTCCACCATGACCGTCGTATCTTTGTCTTCTAAATCTCAAGGGATTGATTGCAAACCATCAATATACTATAGCTGGTCACACCAGAGTGCCTTTGTTGAGTAAGTCTGTCAAACGCGGTGCAATTTTTCATGCAAAGCATAGACGTATCGTTTGCAATGTGTAAAATAAATCTGTCATATGCAAGCATGTTTACCTCTTCACAGTTCATAACCGGTTAAACTCGTATAGAAGTGTGCAATGTGGATTTTATTATGTATTCGTTCGGGTCAGGTATACAGTAAGTTGTGTTCCATTGCATCACATTGCATACATGGACAAATTACGTTATAGATGGTTTGCACATGACATCACGTCCACCATCCTGGTCGATTATTCGGTTAGTAAACAATGTTAACAAACCGCTGACCGCCATGTTTGTTGTGGCAATGATATTCAAAATTTACCAGAAATCAAGCAAGATGGCAAACTATCTATTGTTATACAATCAAAGCAATATAAACCATGTACTAACCCGATGGCAGGATACAAAACTATTGCTCGTGGCATATCTAAGTCAGAATCAATTAGAAAGCGCCGGTTTTTGCCATCTAGTTCTGAAACTTCAATACGTCGGAACCAAGCATCTGTCCAGTATAACTTCTTGGTCACCCAATCAACAGCAATCCCATCAGGGGTCTGAATATTATCAATTATAGTTTCCACTTTTGGGTTATCATTAGCTTCACTTGATAAAACAGCTCGCTGAATTGTCTCATTATTAACATCTGTCCAGTACATCATTTTTTGAGCTAAATGATAATCCACAGCGATACTACCCGGTAAATCTCGAACAACGCCAAAAAATTTGGATTGGTGGAGTGTGAGTTTTCGTATTGAATTGCGATCAGAGAACACAAGGTACGGATTCCTTTCTATAAAACAACACAGAAAACGAGAATAATTAGATATGACTGTGATCTAGCCATAGTTTATTTTATTAGCTTTGCGAGATAAAAAAATGTTTGTGTACGGATAAGCAACGTAGAAAGGTTACTTAGTAAACCCTTTATCGCCCAAAGATGTCTTTATTATTTTACTCTGGCTAACGCCAGACGATTTTACTCGTCAATGGAGTGGCTACTGGGCGATGAAGGGTTAACACAAACTACATGCTAGAAACGATGGCAGGGGATCCGCAACAACGATTAGTCAATTACAGCGGCCCCGAAGTAATATAGTTAATAGAACATATACTGTACATGGTTTGGAAGCTTTTCTATGTTTTTGTTCAAATTTATAAAAATTTATGCAACTTCACGGCATTGTAATTTCTGTATGAAGTTGTCATCCAATAGCGATTATCGAGTTAGTGTGGTGCTTCCTCGTCACGTGTTCATGGAATTTACTTCCATATAATATAATAATTTCAATCCGGGCTGAATATCTCCATGTGATCGTCCCTAATATGGTCAATTGCAAACTAACATCATAACTTTATTAAAAGTACTATATACGGTCACCAAACACATGCTTGAAGTTTACAGTTCATGGCAAATTTCATTCAAATGCCAAATCGTCTTCATTCAAATGCCAAATCGTCTTCATTCAAATGCCAAATCGTCTTCATTCAAATGCCAAATCGTCTTCAAATATGGTAAACAGCAAACTAACTTCCTGTTCTCAATTTGATTGGTTTTTGTTTTTTAAACAATCAAAAGTAAAAAGATTATTTGCCAAATACCAATCAAATTCAAAACAGAATTCAAAACTAGAAGTTGTCAGCAAATCTTATCAAATGAATGTTCAATTTGAAGAATATATTGCAACAATATTTTACGGAATGCTTCTCTTGCCAGGACAGTGAACTAACCTATCGCTTTGCAAGAAGTGAGATCCTTGCCATCCAAGAGATATCCAGCAACACAACTGCATTTATACCCTGGTACTGTATTCTTGCAAACTTGACTACATTTCCCAAACTCATTACACTCATTAATATCTAGAATTGAACAGGATAAGAAAAACGATTAGCTAGTACTTTACAATGATGAATCAGCGAGTACTTACAAGTGCTACTGTATACAAATATACAAAGACAGAAAAAGAAACAATCGTTCTTCTTATGAGCGGCCATCTTGGTACTCCAAATTTCTCATCTCCGCTGGCTTCATTTCTTGAGCCGGATCATGCAGTAATCCAGTTATATAGAGATAAGTGGATCTAGCACACCGACACACGAACTCTAGTGAACACTTACGCCACAACTTCCACGGAAAGCACAAGTAGTTTTTCAAGTGTAATCGAATATATTACTGTATTTTTAATACGTATTTATTTCATAGATGTACGAAATCTATAGCCATCATGTATCTAAACATTATTATTTTAATTGCTTCTGTTTCGTTTCCCATAAAGGCTGTTTTCGTTACGTCCACCTTGCCTGGGTGGGTGCAGCGTGCATTGTTTAGTTCACCTTGGGAGTTGAAATATTTCCAGCTTTCAAAGCCCACTCCGCCCGCGCAGGGAAAGCGAACGTAATGGAAAACAGCCTTAAAGTGTATATGAAACGAAAATTAAGTTTGTCTTATTTGAAAGAACTCTTAAAATAATGGGGAATATCAATTTACAGCTTTTTCATATTTTACTTAATTCTTGAGATATTTAGACTTATGTGATATTCAAATGAGATAACTTATGGTTCGTTTTTTCACTAATTAACATATTCGAAAATCGCGAATATTTTTAAGATTATTGAACAAAATCACTTGAAACTTTGCATATTGCTACAGTTCATGCAACTAAACTTGAAAGACAAGTTTCAAGTGATTCTGATGAATAATCTTAAAAATATTCACGATTTTCGAATATGTTAATTAGAAAAAAACGAACCATAAGTTATCTCATTTGAATATCACATAAGTCTAAATATCTCAAGAACCAAGTAAAATATGAAAAAGCTGTAAATTGATATTCCCCATTATTTTAAGAGTTCTTTCAAATAAGACAAACTTAATTTTCGTTTCATATACACTTTAAAGTTACCTTCAAAAATGAATTATCATGAATACTCAAACTGAAACTGAAACTTTATTTATAGAGAGTTAAAATTACCTGGTTAGCAGAAGCTAATCTTACCCTAGATGTTGGTTTTATGAATGGAGGAAAACCGGAGTACCCGGTGAAAAAACCCCGAAGCACAGGAGAAACCAACTAAACTCTAGTCACATCATCCAAGGCTCGAGAACGAGATTATTCCCAAGCGGTCACCCATCCAAATACTACCCCCGTCTAACCGGGCTTAACCATTGGTGAAGCAGCGCCCTAACAGCACACGTCATCCGTGCTCCCCTCTCATCCGTGCTCAACGTTGATATGTGTGACCTAATCTAAATTTATAATAACGAAGAAATCATTGTATACCTTTACAAGACTTCCCATCACCTGCAAGTTCATATCCAGCATCGCACAAACAACGGTAACCAATCTTTAACTCAAGGCAATCGTGCTGACATCCACCACGATCCTTGTCACATTCGTTGCGGCCTAAATAATATAAATACAAACTAAAATACAACAGCTGAAACTATAAACTTGACTATACTGATGTAAACTAAGCCCACGTTTTAAGCAGTCTCATAACTCAGCGTTCACAACATGACACGGAAAGAATCATTTCCAGCCGAACTGGTGTAAACAAGAAGGCCAAGAAGCGACACGAAAAAGTTAACAGGTAAGGTAAACAGCATACTCCGCTCAAAACATAAAATAAAACCAATAGCCATATAATAAATTCCTTACTAACCTAGTTCGCTCAGTCTGTACGGGAAAGTATTTGCCCTTGGTCTGTACGAAAACCTCAGGCAAATACTTTCCCGTACAGACCTCACATGCACCACACCCGGTTAATAAGTCTTTAGTACAAACTCAATTCACCAAGGTTGTACGTCGAGGTCACAATAGTATATGATATAACAAAATGTCTACAGCATACAGTAGAGATAGTTACTTACCACACTTTTCCGATTCATCAGAATTATCATTACAATCACGGTTGACATCACAGACTTGCGAATCATTAATACATTTTTTACTAGTTTTACACTCAAACTGCTGTTCACCACATTTCATTGGTTCATTAGCTTTTTACGACAAAAGAAAAGAAAAGAAAAGGAAAGGAATTAAAAGGACTGTCACAGGTCATTCAGAATTTTTATGGTTTGTAATATAATATTGAAATATTAGTTTACCGTACAAAATACTTATCAATACCAGTTCCAGTCAAACTGGGTGTTCCTTGCGAGCTACATTGCAATATTTCCACGCAACATTGCAATGTTGATTGACAAGTTCCAGTGAGCAATTTGCAAACGTTTCGGGAATATTTATTTCCGAAATTCAATATTTCGTTACTTAAACTACCATTTGCGTGGCTGAAAATACATTAAATACTATCTATCCACCAACAGTAATATTTTAAACATAATTTGTATATTTACTCAAAAAAAGACGAACCTTTAAAGGAATCTACTGAGGAATCTTCACGAGACGTTTTTGCAAGTTGCTCAAGCCAAATTGACAATCAACATTGCAATGTTGCGGCACAATATTGCAAAGTCGCATACAAGAGAACATCCAGTTTCACTGTAATGTACGTAATTTTAAGCTACTAAATTTACAGTCATGGCAAGAAATGGTGGACATCGAGTGGAGCTAAAACCCCCAAATTCCAGGGCAGGCATGCAAGGTTACTCATATTTAGACTCTGGCAACCTCTGTGGCGTTTTAGGTCGAAGTTTTATAAAAAATACCGCAATGATTTAGACATCTATCAGATATTGTTTAAGGTATTTCAATGTCAGATGTGTTGCACAACCTCAATCAGATTGAAACGATTAGGTTCCTTCAAAATTGAAAGTGCTATATACGTAGCGATTTCTTTATATTCCTCATGTAAGCCTTATGAATCTCACGGACCAAATTTGGCATAACACGCGCATGCATGTCCATTATTTCTTGCCATGAACTAAGATTTTGAGAAATTTTGAGCCACATGTGTATGAAAGGCAGTGTTGCACTGACGAAGGGCCTTCGCTCGAAACGTTAGACTCCTACGTTCTCTGTTTCGGCAGTATATCTAACCTTACTATATTTCAATTGGACTAAAGCAGTTTGTTTTAGCATGCAAAGGATGTTACACCAGAAAATTTTCCACGCAACTTGTCACACTTGACACTTCATCTGTTGGGTCAACCATTTTGTTGGTTTGATTCGTCTGTATGTCTTTATTGGCTTATCACACAAATCGTTGCAATACCCATATAGCAGCATTGCTGCATCAAAACATTGCAAAAAGTAGATTCGGTTCAACTTCATGCAGTGGTTAGTAGAACGTACATGTATGCCAGGGTACACCATGTTTGCAGTACATGGTTGTATGTTAAAAACTCACACAAAAATATTGAAAACTAATCATGTCAAAATATTGAAATACTGCCAGATACAATATAAAACATTAAAAATACAGTAGTTGTTTAGTCAGACATTGAATACTTACGTTACGGACTGATGATTTCACATAATTTTGACGAAAGCGTTCTGTTGGGTTGTTCGTTATTTCCGAGTGGGCCACGACTTGGCAAATTCATTATGTAGTAGTCAATCAGGTTGCGAACTTCGAAATGAAGTTGCGAACTTGCGTGACTCGTTGTTTCATCATTTCTAAGTTCCCTGTTGGACATAGAGACTTCAGCTGAAATTGCCGACCTTGGATCAAATCGATCTGATGATTTGAAGTACTTCAAACTTCGCAATCTCGCACCTTCGTTTCGAAGTTCGCAACCTGATTGGCTATTACGTAATGAATTTGCCAAGTTTGTGGCCAACTTCGGAAATAATGAACATTGAACAAACTTCGGAACGCCTTCGTCAAAAATTATGTGAAATCCTCTGTTAAAGAAGGTAAAACGGCAGGTTGACTCTGACTAAAAGTTCTTAAAAAAGGGCATTAGTCAAGCTATGATCTTCGTCAGCATATAATCCATATGCACTACATGTATACGTACAACTTAATATCATACTATACATTACAGTACGTTAGTTGACAGGCATTATAGAAGGAAGAGGTTAGAATATAGAACATTACCACAGTTTTTTTCATCAGATCCATTATCGCAATCTTGCTTTCCATCACATTGTTGAGATTTAGGAATACATGTCCCATCACCACAAACAATTTCGCCATCAGCACAACCTTGTTTCACAAAAACAACAAATTAAAATAGGATTACAAATAAATGCCAAAAACCATCTTTGATTTTCTGGTTTGCTGATTGGTTAATTTTAGACCTAACAAGATGGCGTCCTGTCGGTCATCTGTGATTGGTCAATTTCGCGGCTCAGACCTAACAAGATGGCGCCTGATGGCGTGTAATCGGGCCATTTTGTTTTATACAATACAAAAATTTGAAAGGTTTTCAGCTGACGTGATCTGACGTGATCCGTGTGTCTGTCCTCTAATAGATCATGGGCAACAACCAATGAAAACACACATAGCAACCAGAGTATTGCATAAAGTAAAATAACAAACAGGCTGGTTTTCACTGGTTTGGGAATCAAAGGACTAATCACCATTGTACAACAAGACAAGCAACACTTACAATTCTTTTCATCTTCACCAGATACACAGTCAACATCACCATCACACCTCCAAGACTTCGAGATGCAGTTTCCATCTTTGCAGTTAAATTTATCCCCATTACATTTGCCTTTAGTAGGGTTACAGCTTGCTGGCTCATCTGAATGATCTTTGCAATCATAATAATTATCACAAAAATCATCGTTAGGAATACAACGCGAGTCATCCTTGCACATAAACTCCGATTTCACACAAGGTCGACGAAGTGCTAATAAGTTAAAAAGAGAAAGCAAGCATAATAAATTAATACACTAATTAATGTTTATTATATGGCTGGGTTTGATTTCCGGTCCGTACGCAAAACGACGCATGCTGATTGGTTCCTGAGCGGTCGGGATTTTACGATATTGACCAACCGGTCAATACGCTTTTTTCTTGGCCCTGTAAGTTTTGGCGAGAACATTTCTGAGTTGATTTGAATACAAACAAATAATTGAGATAAGAGAACTGGGTATCTTTATTCAAATATTCGGAACAGTAAAATGTGTTGGAACATTGCTGCTGGTTTTCTTTAAAGCTGTTTATCTAAAAAACACGGCAAATAAAAGCCGAACTGGTGTAAACAAGAAGACCAAGAAGCGGCATGAAAAAAACTGAACAGGTAAGGTAAACAGCATACAGTACTCCGAAGACGAAAACAACGTTCGAAACTTAAAAACAAAATGAACCAATAGCAATATAATAAATTCCTTATTAATCTCGTTTGCTCGGTCTGTACGGGAAAGTATTTGTCTTCGGTTTTATCGCACAAACCTCGCTCCTTCGTCGCTCGGTCTGTACGAAAACCTCAGACAAATAAATACCTTCCCATACACACCTCGCACTCGGTTAATGTGTCTTTAATCTTGCACATTGACATACCGCTGTATTCAATTTCAAAACTCCCACTAAAATACCAATAATTCATAGTCAAATCGGATGTTCTCTTGCGTACGACTTTGCAATATTGATACGCAACATTGCAATTTTGATTGGCGAATTCAATCGGCAACTTGCAAACGCTTTATCACGATTCCTTGACGGGTTGCTTAAACTATTGGTTTTAAACATCGAACGACACATAAATGTGACGTTGTACTTGAATTTAATATCACATCACACATCACACATCACACCACACCACACCACACCACACTACACTATAATCCCCGAGCCGGGCGACGGGCCGAAGGCCCAGTGAGGGTGCTAATCTCGACACGCGTGGAGTTCATTTTACACGCGTGTAGAAAAAGCAAGGCAGACGAAAATCTGGAAGCTGTTTATATATATATTTATAAAATAACAGGTATGCTACACACGCCCTGATTGGACGAGAGCCATTTTCACTCAGAGTACAGAGACCTACGTTTGACGTCATTTTCATTTTATATTGTACAACGCATGCTCTGTTTGGTTAAATCTCACGTAATCACTGGCGTATTTATTTGATTACGCCATCATTCGTCAGCTGAGTCTCGGTCACTTTGGTGGCTTCTCCTTGGTTTTTTACCTCGTAAAACGGTTAGTTATTTTATAAAACAAATAGAAAATCGCTTTTGTGACTCTGTACTGTGATACATACACGAATGACGCAATTTCAACCGGAAAAAATGTGGCATTTTTTCCCGTTGAAATCACGTCATTCGTGTTTGTATCACAGTACAGAGACACGCAAGCGATTTTCTATTTGTTAAATACGTCGCAGGGTGTCATGCGGTAAGAATTGTTGTACTGGTGACTGACAATGAAGCACCACAAAATTTTAAACTAAATCTATGGCTATATTTTGCGAAACGAAATTTTTCGTTTAAAGAAACGAAATGGAGCCCGCTCTACTAAAACAACAAACAGCGGTTTAATATATCTTGAAGAGAAACCAGAAAACCTGAAGATACTAAACGCTGTATGGTAAACAAAAAGTCGATCTGAATTGGCAGTGTTTGTGGTATAAACTCAGGTAGGGGATTTGTATATTTATTTTGCTGATTGGATTCATTGTAGCCTATTAAGTGCCAAGACCGGCAATACGTTTAAATAAAAGCCCTTTTATAGTCACTCGTCCGTTAAACTTAATCTAGCATCTATTATATAAAGTTTAATACATTGTGTTGTTTTCATGTTTTCGCTTAAACCTAAATGATATCCAGCTCCACTTATATTCGTGCTTACCTTTTTACACTAACTTGTAAAACTTATCTGGACGTGGTGTTTTTAATTGACTATGTATGTGCACTTCTTATTATTTATAATACTCATGGGCGGATGGGCCGACTTTGCCGATTTACTAGGCAGTATTTCCAAATTTTCGCCAGAAACGTTGTCTGCTTAATTAATATTTCTTTCTGGAATCCGATTCTACTGAATTGTTTTTATCTCAGACTTTATATTATAAATGTAGTTTTGGAGCTGTTAACTTTTGCAAAACATGTATGCAGAATAACAGAGGGAAGCCATTTAAAGACTTGCTAAAAATAATTCCCTTGGAAACCTATAAACAATGAATATATGTTTTACAGCTATAGTTCAATTAATGAAACCTAAGTTTTGCTTTCATATGTTCAATTTTCAAATCAGAAATCTGAAAGTAAACAGTTAGTCACCCTATAAATGCTGTTGAGTCTTTAGACTCGTTATTTGTAAACGCATCATTTAAAAATAGTACGCCCGTTATGGCGTAAGCTGACTGTCTTGATGACGAGGGATTGCGTGTACGCTTTTTAGCATAGTTTTCACTGAGTTCGGAACCTTGGACATTTTGTATCTTTAGTGCTTTATATTATTGATTATTAAACGTATAAAATACAACAATGCATATCAGGAGGGCTTTAATATTTTAATCAGGGGGTGTGTGTTTCAAAAATACATATAAAATTTAAAGATGATCTGTGTGTCATTAATACAACAAAAACAGAAATTAGGGGAGGGGGGGGAGTGGGGTTAAAAAATGCATATAAAGCAGGCGAGGGGTTGTTGCATTCATGTATTTCTAGTAGAGTTATAGAAACACGAGTGGAAGTTTGGGAGAATGAGAAATTGTAGTGGAACACGAGCCCGCAGGGCGAGTATCATATCATATCATATCATATCATACATCACATCACATCACATCACATCACATCACATCACATCACATCACATCACATCGCACATCGCACATCGCACATCGCACATCGCACATCGCACATCGCACATCGCACATCGCACATCGCACATCGCACATCGCACATCGCACACCACACCACACCACACACTACACTACACTACACTACACTACACTACACTACACTACACTACACTACACTATACTATACTATACTATACTATAATAGAGTTATAGAAACACGAGTGGAAGCTTGGGAGAATGAGAAATTGTAGTGGACGACGCTATTTCGAGTTCTCCCAAACTTCCACAAGTGTTTCTATAACTGTATGGGAACACGGAAAAAATGTTTCTATTTCCTTTATAAAATAACCTGTCGAAAATAGGTATAGAACGTAAAAATAATCACTGCAATGTAAATTCTCTTTACTCTTCATAATGGCGGATATGATGGCGTACTGGATGGCGTATCCTACACCGTAATGATGGCGTATTGAATGGCGTGGACCTTGCCATGTTTCCATAAAGTTATAGAAACACGGCTTTCAACCAATCGCCATGCTTGTTTTCAAAATGTTACTCTATAAAATATAATATAAATGATGCCTCCTTCATCGATTCTGTAATTTATGAAGATTGGTGCATATGTGTACTCTACCAGAGGACTTCAGGGCTAAACTTGCGCAACTCGACTTTTCATTAGAATGAAACGACAGAAAGTGTAGAATTATCTGTTATAAAATAACATGTATACTACGCGAGTCCTGATTGGTCAATTGCCGTGTTTGGATCAGAGTATCCAAACACGGAAAATTCCCGCCAAAACGATTTTTTGAAAATGTCGGACAGTATATCATATTCGCTTGTGATTATTTTATAAAAGAAATACCAAATGGTTTTTTCCGTGTTTGGAGACTCTTATCCAAACACTTGGGAAATTGCTCGACTTTCGAAAAGCTAAAAACACTCGCCTACGGCTGGTGTTTTGTTACGCTTTTCTCCAGTCTCGCAATTTCCCGCATGTTTGGATCAGAGTATTCAAACACGGAAAACCATTTGATATTTCTTTATTGAAAACATGTTACTGTACAAACTAAGGTGCCTTCAACTTGCTACCTGTACATGTCACCCATACCACCATTGACAGTTAATACAATGATCAAAATAATATTCAGTGAACCAATAAATAGAAATAAAGTTCTTAAAAAAGCAGATTATTCACCCAAAAGTTTTCTAACAATTCTTGAGTGTCATGCATGTGTACAACACTCAGGATCCAGATGTATACCATTTGAATGGCATACACTTACAGTGCATACTCTCCATCATGTTATTTTACACATGACCCATGTTGTTAAAAAACGCTTGGCAGCAATATACAATGATTGGATGAGGTTGAGCATGATATCAAGAATTATCAAGGCTGAGGTTTGTGTTATCTGCTGAAGCCGAAGGCTGAGGCGGATAACACAAACAGAGGCCTTGATAATTCTTGATATCATGCGATAACCGAATTCAATAATTGTTTTATTATACAACGATAAATGTAGAAGCCTTTAGAAAGTTTTTTACAAAGTTAGGTAAAAATAGTAAATATTCATACCGTCTTCAGTTCGAGGTTCGCTAACTTTTTTCGCTTTCAAATACAATTTTCTCTTTCAAACACCGCTTTAAACTCTAACAGCTGTATGTGTAGCTCCCTTGTTTTTTCTTGGTGGTTTTAGCGTCAACAAAACGTGCCAAATCCGCCGGATTAATCCGCTTCTCATCTTCACTCCTAAGGACGGCCGCCATGTTTGCTTTGTTCAAACCGCTGGCCAGCGCGTCATACCTACAGATAATTTTTGATATTTTGTAGGTGGCAAGATATCAAGAATTACCTGTAGGTTGTTAGCTAATCACAATCGAGAATGTATCAGTATTGTATAATAATGTAAATTATTCCATCGTTCACAGTTGAATTAAAATTTCAACTAGCAGTTTATTAAAATTTAGGTAAAAGGATCGAAAAAATTGACAACCAAGCTTTCGGACTAAGGCGTCCATCATCGGGGTTAAAAGATTAATAAATTTAACAAGTCAAGAAGGAATATAATACACTAATACAAAAAAACTAACTATAAAAAAGAATATGCTACAATTGGGTTAATACCCCCCCCCCCTTTTTTTTTTACAATTCATATGAATATTTTATTATATTATTTCATTAGCATTCTTTTATAGTTAGTTCTTTTGTATTAGCGTATATGTATATTCCTTCTTGACTTGTTAAATTCATTAACCCTGATGATGGACGCTTAGTCCAAAAGCTTGATTGTTATTTTTTTTCGATCCTTTTACCTAAAATGCTACTTGAAACTTTAATACAATTGTGAATTTAAATACCTAGCAACATGACTGTTTTAAATTATTCCATAGTACTGGACATATACTTACTGCTGCAGTTTTCTTCATCTGAGAAATCATCACAATCATAGTCATGATCACATCTCCACTTTATGTCAATACATTTCTTACTTTTACATTGAAAGTATTTACCTGTACTTGAACAGGTTTGTGCACCTATATAATGAACGATATTATAGACAGTTACAACTCTACATAGACTAATATCATTACACACTATGATTAATAATCAGCCCCCAGTTGTCCATCAGAGATGCACATTATAGTCAAACCGGATTGCGTGCGACTTTGCAATATTGATACACAACATTGCAATTTTGATTGATGGATTCAATCAGCAACCTGCAACGCTTTATCACGATTCCGCGATGGGTTGCCCTAAAAAAAACGTTTTAAAGACCAAACTTTGGATAATGCGAAATTCTACAGAAAGTTAGAGCCATTACCTTAAAGTATAACAGTACTTTTTTAGCCGGTATTTATGTGTTGTCCGATGCTTAAAACCAATATTTTAAGCAACCCGTCAAGGAATCGTAAGAAAGCGTTTGCAAGTTGCTGATTGAATCCACCAATCAAAATTGCAATGTTGCATATCAATATTGCAAAGTCGTACGCGACGAGAGAACATCCGGTTTGACTATAAAACAAGCAAGTTTCAGAGAAATGATCTGTGGGGCCGTTGGCTCATTGTCCTCACTGCAGCTCTCCACTAGTAATAGTTGTACTTCAAATGAGATTATCCCAATGCTACTTCATGTTAGATCCACCTTTACCCACCATATCACGAGTCTGCGCTACCTGTGAACCATTTCGCTGTTTAGTTTGCAATCACCAGGGCTTGAAATTTTCGGCAGTGTCTAAGCATAGTCCATCGAGATATGGTCTGGAAACTCAGTTAAACTCTTTGGTCTATCTTTTTGTTAGCTTTTATGCATTTTTGTCCATGGTGCACGGTCACTGAACACATTGTATTTTAGTATAATGAACGAATTGTCCAATAGCAACGTTTCAGTTCAAACACTCAACCGTGCTATTTAAATATTAGTAAACCTAAAACAAAGGATGTGCACCGTGTAAGGTACGGTTCAACATAAAATCACAGCTCATTATAGGCACTTTGAAGTTTGCCGAGTTTCCAGACCATACAGTATCTCTATTGACTATGGTCTAAGTTGACACCAGGTTTCTGAATTTGGTATCCCTCCTTAGAATCTAGTATCCAACCTTTGTATACTAAACATCTCAACTTGCAATATCTAAAATTAACTATAACAGTTTGTGACAGTGCCTGCAGTTCTGTTATTTTTAAGACGCTACGCTTACATTGTAAAACGTTACACTACATTATAAGACGTTACGCTACGTTGTAAAACGTTACGCTACATTATAAAACGTTAAGCTACATTATAGGACACTATAAGACATTGCGTTACATTCTAAGACATTATGCTACATTCTAAGACGTCACGCTCTATACATGTATAAGACATTACGCTACATTCTAAGATGTTAGGCTACATTGTAGGACGTTATGTTACATTCTGAGATGCTACGTTACATTCTGAGATGCTACGCTACATTATAAGACATTACGTTACATTGTAAGACGTAACTATCGAAAATTTTATTGTATCCCAACTACTGTATCCCGTTGGGATACTGAAGTTAAGACTTCTAGTATCCAAAACGGAAATATAGTATCCCGTGGATATTGGGATACCGCAAATTTCAAGCCCTGGATTACATCATCTAGTTTAGTAAATATCGTATTTTGATTATTGTATCGGACAATGAGATGGCTTACACTTGATAATTAATGATAATATGTTATGGTATTTGTCATTACCTCCACCAGGGGGTTATGTTTTTACCCCGTTCTGTTTGTTTGTTTGTTTGTTTGTTTGTCTGTTTGTTTGTTTGTTTGTTTGTTTATTTGTTTGTCTGTCCGTCACCAGGATATCTCAAAAACTATTACACCAATCCATTAAATTTTTGTAGAATACTCCCGTGTAGAAGAAATGTTTAATTGCACTCATTAGCCTTATTTTATGCAAATATTTTTTCATAAGTTTGGTAGGAGTGCAATCAAACATTTTATTCATACATGCATGTGTTGGTCTTGTGAGCTGGCCTGGTTAGGATGGCTCGTTTTCTTTTTAAACACGGAGCGAGCGCATAAAAGGGAGCCCCCCCCCCCCGGCTACGCACTGACAGTTTGAAATGTCAACAGTCAAGTCAACAACGAGTCAGTGAGCTGGTGAAGTTTTGAGAATTGTCTTTTATTTATAACCTTTTTACCTTTCAATTACCCAATAACCATGTAAATTGTAAAGAGAAACATAAGAGTCTTAGATAAAAACAATTCTGAAGTGATTAAATTTGTTTGGTCAATGAATTTGTGAAATATTTATGACCTTGCTTTCAAACGATGTTTGAAGGTCACGTATAGCTGCTTTGTCTTTCACCATTTTTTAAAATAGAGTTCCACATAAAAGACAAGACTCTGATATTTAACTAAAACAGACCATTTAAACAAAGACAATAAATAGCTTATTATTAACTTTGCAAGTCAGTATATCACAAATTGAGAACTTGTTAGTAGTCATTTGTCTGGCTTTCCAGACAACATGTACTGCCGGTTGTGCAAAAACAAAGTTGTCATCGTTGGAAAGTGAGATGATGTTCAGACATCAGTGTGAAGATATTCATTATCAACATTCTTGGTGTATATAAAAGGGTCTTATAATTACAAGGACGGAAGATATGAATGAATAAACAAAGAATACAGACATCATCTGCATTCAAGTGATTCAACAAGAAAAACAGTGAGACAGTTGGTCCACTTTCGTACGGTTTTTCCTCACCTTAGTTTTGTTTCGACGTATTGGAAGTGTAATTTTTCCGTCTTTCTACTCAAAATGATGTGTTACACTTGAAAAAGACAAATCCGACGTTTGGAAAGCGGCAAGTTTAATTTAAAAACAGTAAACAAGTCTTACAAAAGCTCCACTTTTCAGTCTTAGCGAAATTCCTTGGCAAGGCCGGAAGTAATTTTAGCTGTGTGGACCAATCAGATGCGTTTGGCCAGGATTGGCTGAGTACCTCAGCCAGTACTTATGCAGTCGCTCCGTGTTTAAACATCTCTAATAACTCGCTGGTGGAAGTGTATACAGTCTCTGACTGCCCTCTAGTTATACATTGAACTGTCACACGGGAACATGGGCTCTGGGAACGAGATTGGATTTGATGGTGAATGTCGAAAAACATCGTCGATCTACACAATTGGTGGTGAATCATATACATCACACGATGAAAATCACACACAATAATCATACCACGTAGAAAAGGTTAATTATAACTTACCACAATTTACTTCATCACTTCCATCTCCACAATCATCCTCACCATCACATTTCCAACCTTTATAAATACACTTCTTGTTGGCACATGTAAATTCAGTTGGAGAACATGTTACATTTGCTAAAAAACAATGCCAAATACAGTAGTCAGTGTTGTAGATAATAGTAGAAAAACACATACAGTTTATCTCAATAATAAGCCCCCACCACAGTGATGGATAATTTACAAGGGGGGTGTGGGGTGTGCACGCCCCCTGGCCTTGGCCAAGGGGGTGCAGGGGGGTGCCAATTACCTTGTTAAATCCAAGTACATTAAAGGATGCATTCATTCAATGTCCATGTAAACTTCATGCCATCATATGATTCATAGATATATGATTCATATATTAGCTATCATATGATTCATAGGTATTACACTGTACCCTGATAAGCTACATATATACAGGATGATTATTTATGCATATACAGTATAAATAAATACACTCGATTTTTACAACCCCCTTTTTTACAACTGTTGTTTACAACCACTTTTTCTGGCACAGACAATTTGTAAATGAAACATGACCACCTGCCTAACACGACCAGCAACAATCTCAAAGAAATGCTTGTTTTTTTTGTAGCAAACAAATGCAAATGCAACACATGTGAAAACAATAAACTAGAAGTGTCGCACAATTGCAGTGTTACTGCATTTTAGTCTTGTTTTGCTTCTCTTTTGAGCATTATATATTTGATGAAAATCTGTGTAAATTTTTGTTGTCAGAGTTAATAACCAAATAACATATTAACAACCTTTAACTCATTCCTGTCTGGGGGCTTCCCCAGAGGTGAATAAAATCGTCTGGCGTTAGCCAGAATAAAATACTGAAGACCAATTCGGACAAGAAAGAGTTAAAGAGATAGTTTTTAACCCACTCCTGTCCGGGGGCTTCCCCAGAGGTGAATAAAATCGTCTGGCGTTAGCCAGAATAAAATACTAAAGACCAATTCGGACAAGAAAGAGTTAATGCAATGTTAAATTATAAAATCCTGCTGTAAAAATGGCTCCTATGATGTCACATCACTACCTGCAATATATGCCAACCTGTCACTTGCTGGCAGTGAGATATTTTTGTAATACATGTATATGGTAGCTACTGTAAAAACAAAAGGTCCGCTATGCGTACATGTATCTGCGCAAACCCACCACTGTGAGAATCATGTCAAGATCTTGTGTGATCTTGGAAAATCTTGTAAGATCTTAAGAAAAATCTTAAGATTTTCACACGTAGATCTTATAAGATTTTAGCGAGATCTTATAAGATAATTAAAGAGAAAGTACACGTTCTCTGACCTTAATAATTTTTTTGTCATGACTCATCATGACTCACAAAAACTGTGGTAGATCACACTCACAAGTTTACTATAAGTCACGTTAAAAATACTTAACCAGTTTATCAGCAATATCCCCTGTCTCCGAAATGTTTTTGTGCAAAACTTTGTCAGAAATATAGAATTTAACGGCTAACTGCTGGAAGATATATCCCAATGGCCAATAATACGGCTACGGAGACTGACATGAGCGCAAATATCAAATTGCATTATTTACGCTATTTACTTGGCCTACGGTCAAACGTGGTCATATTTAAAGTAAATCAATTGTCTGTAGGTTTGTGCCATTTGGGAAATTTGCACGGTTAGATAGAGCGTTAAATTCTGTACAACATATGTGAATTAGAACAAATCGTATAGAATAGCAACAGAGAAAAATATATCAGTTGAACTGAGATGAGCGCTAGTATCAAATTGCATTATACGGCTATTTACTTGGCGTACGGTCGAACGCGGTCATATTTAAAGAAAATCAATCGTCTGTAGGTTTGTGCCATTTGGGAAACTTGTACGGTTAGATAGAGCGTTAAATTCTGTACAACATATGTGAATTAGAGAACATGGTATAGAATAACAATGGAGAAAAGGCTATTTGAACTGACATGACTGCAAATATCAAATTGCATTATTACGCTATTTACTTGGCGTACGGTCGAACGCAGTCATATTTAAAGTAAATCAATCGTCTGTAGGTTTGTGCCATTTGGGAAACTTGTACGGTTAGATAGAGCGTTAAATTCTGTACAACATATGTGAATTAGAGAACATGGTATAGAATAACAATGGAGAAAAGGCTATTTGAACTGACATGACCGCAAATATCAAATTGCATTATTACGCTATTTACTTGGCGTACGGTCGAACGCGGTCATATTTAAAGTAAATCAATCATCTGTAGGTTTGTGCCATTTGGGAAACTTGTACGGTTAGATAGAGCGTTAAATTCTGTACAACATATGGGAATTAGAGAACATGGTATAGAATAACAACGGAGAAAAGGCTATTTGAACTGACATGACCGCAAACATCAAATTGCATTATTACGCTATTTACTTGGCGTACGGTCAAATGCGGTCATATTTAAAATAAATCAATCGTCTGTAGGTTTGTGCCATTTGGGAAACTTGCACGGTTAGATAGAGTGTTAAATTCTGTACAACATATGTGAATTAAAACAAATCGTATTAGAATAGCAACGGAGAAAAATATATTTGAACTGAGATGAGCACAAATATCAAATTGCATTATTACACTATTTACTTGGCGTACGGTCGAACACGGTCATATTTAAAGTAAATCAATCGTCTGTAGGTTTGTGCCATTTGAGAAACTTATACGGTTAGATAGAGCGTTAAATTCTGTACAACATATGTGAATTAGAACAAATCGTATAGAATAGCAACGGAGAAAAATCTATTTGAACTGAGATGAGCGCAAATATCAAATTGCATTATTATCGTATCACTTGGCGTACGGTCAGATGCAATCATTTTAAAGTATCCCTGAATCATACTACTCCAATCATACAGCATTGCAAAATTTGCAATTGACTTTCTTCGAAAATAATGTTGTTCTTCGTCTCGCTCCTTAGTTCATACAACATGGCGAGGAAATATAAACAGTCACTATTGCACACATTATAGGTCAGCGGTTACACCAAAAAGTTAACACACAAACACACAACACAATAGCAATATATCTGCGCGTTGCGCAGATACAAAAATTAAAAACTTACCACATTGAACTGGGTTTTCATCGGAGTGATCTAAACAGTCACTAGTTCCATCGCAAACCCATTGTTTAGATATGCAGATACCATCTGTTTTGCACTTAAACTTTTCTTGCATTTCACACAACCCTTGAGCTACAATAAATAGACAAACATCATACAGTAATATAAAATGTCCATCATTCCATCAACATACTGTAACAACAGTAAAACACAACATTTCATTCTCGTCTTTCATAAAATACAATAGAGAGCTTAAGCATATTAGGCATTTTTGAGACACGGACGGTGACCGGAAGAACAGGAATACAATACAGAACTACTGAACCATGTATTCTTTGAAAAGATTGTTTTACCCAAAACAAAGGTTATGAATAATCACATATCTAAACTGTTAGCTCATAAGCTTAAATTTCATCTTTATATAAAAATACAGATCCTTTATTTTATATTGTAATGTAATGAAATTATCCCCTTAAAATACATGCTTTAAAAGCATGTCTCATTGTAGTAAAACAACGATGACAGGCTTCAACGTTCTAGAAGTTCCCGTCGTCTCAAGAACGTGAAAATGCTCTCAGTGACGTCTTGTGTAGAACGACGACGGCGTTCACTTTGCTCTTGGAATTTTGAATTGCTCATTATCATTGTTTTGAATAAAAAATGCTACTGAATTCAATCGCCGTCCGCGGCTCTAAAATGTCTGTTGCTTAAGCTCTCTAATATCTATGGTGAGTACCCATGCTTAAATTGTTATAATATACTCAAGGCAGAAGTTACAGTATGTATTGATTATTGGGGGGGGGGGGGGTGTGTCCCAATACTGTCTAGGAGTCTAGCTGCATTGAGTGAAGATTTTTGGAGTTGAAGAAAAAATTAGATAATTTAGTTAATTTACTACATTTCTTGGGCAAATTAACTGCAGCTGATTTGTAACCAACCATGTCTATGTGCATAAAATATTAAAAATACAATAACAATGTAAATTGTTCAGATATATTATTGCTATAAATATATAGAATTTGTGTCTCAAAGTGATTAACTGACTTTTTGGCACCTTAGTTCTATAACTCTCCCCAGATTATACAGTGTACCTAATTATGTGCAAAATCTACAAAATGTTTTTTGACATACACACTTAATTGTAGTATAATGTAAATCACCACCATGAAAACAATTACTTACAAATTTATAAGTAAATGACAACAATATGAAATTGCAGTATGATATGCAGCAGATTAAATGGCTTTGCAGCAATTGTTGGCATTTATCCACAAAAATTGCAAACTTTTCTTGTCTGTAATCCTCCAAGTGTCCATGCAACTTTAACCCACATACCCAGCTACTCAAGTTAATCCTTTCACTGATACAGTTCACCTATATTATTAATTTTTACACTTTTACTTAGCAAATGAGCCAATACAGTAACTGGAAATTAGGGGTGCACCGGAACCAATATTTTAAGATCCGGCCGGAACCGGATCTGACCGGAACTGAAAAAGAAATCCAGCCGGAAGTTCCGGCCGGAACCGGGTTTGTTAAGCCATATATGGTTATATGCTATTTTATCAAGAGCCGGGGGGGGGGGGGCGGCAAAAGTTTGAATACAAATATTGAATAATGTTAATGTAATTGTGTAAAACATCTTCATGAAATGCTCATGTATTGGTATTAATGATTTAATGGTATACAAATATATCCTTGTATAGTGTATTACCTACACGGGAGCAAAGAGCCTGGGAACGAGGTTGTAACTAGAGTATATCAGCATATATAAAATCACTTGTTTTCATTTTATTTTATGTTTCACACCAATTTTCAACCTTGGCTAGTATGAAATGATTAAATTATCAGTATGTGCTTGTTATATGAAGTACTTTCCCTAACCCACCATTCTGAACCGCTGACCGTCTTTTGATGTGTGATAAAATATATTATTGAATAAAATCTGTGAAAAAATAAACGCTGCGTTATAAAAAAGACAAGAGTATTATTTTTTTTTCAATGATTGCGTGTTGTTTCTTGCTATTTATGTAAATTATGCTTCACAGTTGTTGAAATGTGATCTGTTCAGTCTGTTTGATCGATGTTATTTAATAAATAAACTTGATATTCAATCTCTCTGAAAACGACAGAGTTCCGGTTCCGGCCATGCTTTTTTAATCAGTTCCGGCCGGAACCGGATCTCCGAAAAATCAGAGTTCCGGCCGAACTACCCGGCCGGAACCGAGTTCCGGTGCACCCCTACTGGAAATTCATTGGTAGAAGCCAATACAGTACATGTATATAATTGGCAGTTTTGAGGCTGATTGGTTATCAGCAGATCACATCAACATATATTTGTGGTCCAATAAATACCATTCAGACTGGCTTTTATACAGTTTGTGAATTTCATTTTCTTTATTAAGAAAAATGTCAAGTTGTAGTGATTCCATTGATATACTGCTTCACAACCGATTTCTTATTACATGTAGGTGAAACATTTTGGTTTGTGACTAAGGACTTCCATCAAGCGATTTCATCTTATAAAATAAGGTGTCCTCTATGCACGCTCTGATTGGCTGGGCTCCATGCATTTATAAGAGTATGAAGATCATGAATGATATAAAATGGCATGGAGTGGTGCAGGATGGCATCACCTGGTGGGAAAATCTAGCGAACTTTCAAAACTATCCCACTTTTAGCTTGTTTTTTCTTCTTTTTATTTTATAAAACAAATAAAACAAACCACTCCTGTGCATATGTACTCTTATAAAGAACAATCGAAATATAGTAAGGTTAGATATACTGCCGAAACAGAGAACATAGGAGTCTAACGTTCCCTTCTGATGAAGGGCCTTCGCTTGAAAGGTTAGACTCCTACGTTCTCCATTTCGGCAGTATATCTAACCTTACTATATTTTGATTGTTGTTTCTACACTGCCTATGCAGCATGCTACTTTTATTACTCTTATAAAGGTTCGTTTGATGTCATTTGAACAATAAAGAAGTGTACTAAGAAGTCTACTCAACTTCTTTCGTGTTCAAATGACGTCAAACGAACCTTTATAAGAGTACATGTACATATGCATGGAGCTTATGTTTTATTTGTTAATTAAAACAGATTAATTTGGATGCATATGGCCACTGAAAATATATTTTTCTTAAGTCTTTTACTACTAGATTTTTCTTTTGAATAAAAAAAATTAAATTAAATTACATTAATTAAATTTACCAAATTGATAAACTCTGATATGATTTAGAATCGGATCAGCCGATTTATCAGTGGTAAGGGATGCTAAGGCTGGTTGCTAATATTTGTCAACAGGAATTCCTAACACTTGAGTTTGCAGTGAAACACTAGCAAAACATAACATTGTACAGTATATGGTTTGGCAAAGTGATCAGTATTAAACCATCAGTCATCTCATAGTTAATAGAAAATATACATGGTTTAGACTACGGTGCTCGGGTACGGTGCATAGGCACGGGACCTTGTTCACATTCACGGTGCCTGGATCTGATAAACGTTCACACAGAAAGCTTTTCATGGCTTTTGCAGCTATTTTGTCGCTTTGAGACTTCGAATTACAAGAATATTGAGTAAGAAGCGTGGGCACCACTTTGGGCACTCCGGCACTATGAAGACGTGTTCACATTAGTGCCCGTACCCGGGCAGGGTGCCAGAGTACTACCTCAACGCACAGTGCCCAGTTTTGACTCGTTTGAGTTAGGTGCGAAAAAGTCACGTTCACGCTAGTGCCCGTGCCCGGGCACCGTGATCGGGCACCTAGTCTGAACAGGGGGTAAGTTTAAATATGGAGATTTTAGCCATGTTTTTTTCACAATGTACTGTATATGAATTAATTAATGTGTTGACATTCCAAGCCATATACAGTACTATTTAATGGGCATATCAAACACTTTTAACAGACTATTTATTTAAAATTCAGTGCTAAGGTGTTCCAGAAGGGAAATATTAAATTTGGTTTGACTGTCATATGTCTTACTTTTTTTCCAATGTAACACAATTGACCAGGCTTGGCTCAGCCTACCCGGGCTGGCACTGAAAGCTCCATACACGTGACAAACTATGTTTTTATCAGCTTTTTTCAACATATTAACAATTCACAAGTTCTGTTTGTTCATGTACAGTACAGTACAGTACAGTACAGTACAGTACAGTACAGTACAGTACAGTACAGAACTGATAAACTACAAAATTAGCACAACAAGCAAGCCAATCTAGCTAGGCAAGCTAGCCCTACTCATGTATTAAAACCCAAAGTAAACGACAATCACAGCTAGTTCCTCACAAGCATGGGAACAAATTGGTAAAACAAAGATCACAACCAATCAGAAAACTTCTTCATGTCAGGTATTAAGGTCTTTACCAATATAGTACACCACCAGCCCACCCCCCTGCAAACTTGATGTCAAGATCTGAATCAAAACCAAGACAAGACTATTGTTGAATAATTATATATATATATATGTCATGACTTTCTAATAAAGTGAAAACAATTTAATTATTACTTACAGTGTAGTGGCTTTGTTTATTAAATAGGCTGATGAAGGATGAAACAACAGATTTGGATAGTTTGAATCATTTAAATATTTAACCCACTCTCGCGAATCCCCGAAATCCGAATACAACTCTCGACATGTTTTTAATAATTATGGTAATTACAAATTCGATCACATGACTGCATCCCACGCTAAAATGGGCGACTGGAATTATTGTAGAAGAAATATATAACTACAATTTAATACTGTAATATCCCAACATCAACTACTATTAAATGCTTCGTCGTTGAACTCTGTACTACAATGACTGTATGACTTGTCTTGGTGTAACATGTTATCAAATGCCAGTAGATATGGTACAGAACTGACGAAATATAAAAGTCTATCACTGTATATTAAGTGTTAAAGTTATATTATATAAGTGTAGAAGACAACAAGAGAAGGCTCCATTCACACTGACACAACACAATTCCAAATAACATCTTCACAATTTAAGTTGAAAAAATATGATTCAGTTTGTATACACGAAATATAGCTAAAAGAAATCTAACGTACAAGAAAAATATGTAATACGATGAATACCAAATAAACGACGTGGAATAATTATATATTCATTGTAAAACGTAAACAAATCGCCGTAAAATTACTGATGCCGGTGATGGCGTTCTCAAAACAACTCTCAAAACCGCTCAAAACTGTACTTACAATCATATCGGCTAATAAGAAACCCCACAGCAAATCAACTGAAAAAGTGTTGTCACATAAGAAAACTTACAACATTGTTTCTCGTCAGACTTATCATGACAGTCATCTTCGCCATCACACTCCCAATTCTTCGGAATACACTGTTCGCCTTTAAGACATTTAAACTGTATTTCGTTTGAGTTACAGATAAAATCTAAAATAAAGATGAACAAGATAATCACCAAAGTACAATTGCAAACTAAACAACGTCACGACTGCAATAAACGCCACTCGTTAACAATTTACACTACTTTCGAGAAGAACATGGATGCGACTCAAAATAAATCCCAATACCCATCTAATCCCGTCTTTTATGGTTCAAAATTTATATGCTATAACTTTATTTTACACAAGGAAATGATAACAAAAGGAAAAGAGAATATATTCGTACAAATAGGGAATAAAACAGAAAACAGCAATTCAGACAGATATTGTATTACGCACTTTTCGCCTTGGTCGACTGACGACAGACATCGATTACGATCAGAAACGCCAACATGCATCTTGGCCAAACTCTTCCTTTCACAAACAGCATGGTGAAGTTTCGAACAAAGCCTATCGAATCTCTGGAAAAAACAAAGCCATTTCAAATTCGGTGAAAATATCGTACTTCTACACCATTAATTTCTACAACCAACATGGCGCGAAAATTTCCAAACAAGGAGCAGCGAGCAAAATGTAAACATTTCTCCTCCCAAATATGGGCATAAAGTGATCACGAGGTATATATTGCAGTTCTTGATTGGACATCAATGAAATACGCGCCAACAAATGCTACGTTTCCATTCAATTTTATTTATTTATAGCAAGGTTTTCTATTAAATTTACGTACATCTTCAAAACATTTAAATTGTAAATGTTAGCAAGAAAAACAATTCAGCATGCAAATATTTTTGTTTACACTGACTAAATACACCGTGAATTGGTCTCAACTCAGGATCTGTAAACTTCATGAAAACAATTGCAAACAAAAGCCAGGATGCGAGAAGACAAGGAACATTCACGAAGATGACAGACTTTGAGGAAACACTCGAAACAGTTTGTTGACAGTGACTGTTACTTGTCTTTGAGTTTGAGATCGGCAATTGCCAGTAGTCTTATTGATCATTAGGATTTATATTCAATGTTATAAGTGCTTTGAACCTTTGACTCCCCTTTGAGTATGTAATTTTGTCACATACTTGGTTTCGATTTGTGGTGGCACGTTGTCATACTAAAATGGTCAGTGTCATGTTTCAGCAGTGGCGTAGCCAGGGGGGGGGAGCTGTGGGAGCCGCGGCTCCCCCCTTTTGGATATAAAACAACAGACATGTAACTACAAAACTGATGCAATATGAATTATGCCAGGAAATAAACTGTAAACAGTGTATTCAATCTACTGAGTGTATGCATTTTGAGTATCTATGTGACGTTTGCATGTTTTGAGAATTTGAGTATTTTATATGACGTTTTTTAACCTTTAGGGTCTGTAAAATCTTCCTCCAAACGCCAGGAAATGGCATTTCAGCGATTCTCTGTTTCAAAATTTCCCGGGGGAGCATGCTCCCCTTTGAATTTAGGGTCACTGAAATTAAATGGCATTTTTTGCATTTTGAGAGCACTTTTGAGTAAAATCTAAAGACCACACAAATCACTTATTTTTGTAGTGTATCCATTATTTTTAAGTATTTTTAAATATTATAAATAATAGCACCATTAATCTTGGTCTCCTCTGGATTTCAACTTGAGTCATTGACTGTTGAGTATGTTTAGGAGTTAGGAGCAATAACCCATGCAGTATGTTAATAGTTTGACCTGGCTTAGATGGGCCCCCTTGGCCCATGGGCCCCAGTGCGGTGCCCTGAGGACCACTACAGGCAGGGCATTGCAATTTTCAGGGGGCCTTTACTTTCAGGCTTCTACGATAATAGCACCCTGATATAAATAGTTAAGAATGTTCAGTATATACTTTGCACAGTCTGCTATTGTACAATAAGTTGATAACAGTATTTGTGTACATATACTGATTCAAGTATGTATCATTCATTTGTAAAACAGAAAAACTCAATAGTTTTTTCTATTCACTCACTTTTTTGGGCCAGTGTTGTAGGGATGAATGACCCCAGTGCTGGGTGAGCCACCAGTCATTCCATCCTAGTTTATTTATCAGACAGTGACCTTTAATTTTAGAGTTAAAATTAGAAATCTTATATTAGGGTTATGGTTGGGATTAGGGTTAAGGTTGTGTTGGGGTTAGTTATCATTTGTTATTTTAGATTAGTTAAATTTAGGGCATCATTCCTTTCTGGAGATCTCTGGGTCACTCCCAGGGGGGTACTCTGGTAATGTTTGGGTAGGGGTGTACTACTGTGACCTCAAAATCCCAGACCTAAAAAGGCAATTTTCTTTTTTTTTTCTTTTTTTTTATTATTATTAAATTTTCCACTTAACTCTTTCTTGTCCAAATTGGTCTTTACTATTTTATTCTGGCTAACACCAGACGATTTTATTCACCTCTGGGGAAGCCCCCGGACAGGAATGAGTTAAAAACTATCTCTTTAACTCTTTCTTGTCCGAATTGGTCTTTAGTATTTTATTCTGGCTAACACCAGACGATTTTATTCACCTCTGGGGAAGCCCCCGGACAGGAATGAGTTAACGTGTGGCAGGAGAGAGGAACAGAACTTTCGTCCCAATTGACACCAAACTCCTATGTGTAGACAACTAAGACCTAGGTGTTGATTTTACGGAGGGAGAAAAACCGGAGAACCCGGCGAAAAACCCTCGGAGCACAGGAGACCAACTATAAACTCTACTCACATAAGTCCCCAGCTGGTGGAGGACGGGGTTATTCCCAGACGGTCACCCATCCAAGTACTAACCCCGTCCGACCGGGCTTAACTATTGGTGAGAGGCAGCGCCCTAACAGCACACGCCACCCGTGCTCCCCTTCTATACCATATCCCAGACCTAAACTAAAAAAAATCAATACCATATCCCAGCACTGATGTCACATCAGCATCCATACTCTACTGTATCTCAGACCAAAATAGGCAATTTATATACCCTGTCCCAGACCCCGAAAAGCATACCCTTTAGGGCAGCGCATACCTGTATACCTTAGATATAAGAGTACCCTCCCCCAGGGTCACTCATCACTCTCGCACCAATGTGAGGTGAGAGCAATGAGTGACCCCCAGACATAAGTGACCCTGGTCACTCAGCCCTTAGGGATCTCCAAGGATGAATGACCCCCTAAATTTAACTAAATCTAAAATAACAAATAACTCACCTCACCTAAAAGGTCATGGATAATACTAAGGTGGAATGACTGGTCGCTCACCCAGCACTGGGGTCAATCATCCCTACAACACTTGTAAAAATCTGGGGCTGGGAGCAAATACCTCCTTTACCCCATAGATACTAATAGTAATCTGCCACCGCATTTTTGTTACAACAAGCATTGCATGAAGTAGAATCAAGTTCTACTTAATTTCACAACTGTTTTTTGCAGTAATGCTGCAAATAATGGATTAATGAAGCATTGCATACACAGGGTCTTAATCTCTGCTCACCACCACCCCCACCCACTGCTGCAAAAAGATCCTGGTTGGAGCAGGTCACAATGATGTATCCCATATTCTGGGATATTTTTCAACATTGTCATTAGGGTGTGGGTAGAGAACTTAGAATTTGTCATCATTGTACACAAAGACTGTCAAGACTGTGGAGATGAAGCATAAACACAAGTTGCAAGAGAGTCTTAAACTACACAAATGAAAAAGTATTGGCACAACATTTGTTTAAAGACCCTCATACACTTTAATAAGTGCTGTTCAGTAGGGACAGCCACAAGGTGATGGCAAGGCACTTCACAACACTTGAGTCTTCCCAGGAAACAGACCAAACAGTATGTTGTCAGTGATTGTGAACCTTTTTCCCATAATTATATACTTTTCTGAAGTTCCAACAAACTTTTGTTTTCTCAAACTTATTAATAATTCATGATAATCAGCCAACTAGAAGAAGATAGGTCATGTGCCTAAGTTTTGAAACCCAATAAAGTTTGTGCAAACTGAATTCATAATTAAGAAATCAGATAATAAACCTCACAAACAAAGAACCGTTTATTACCACATTTTTTAATTATAGATTCAACACTGAGACAGACACAGAACAATGTTGAACTTGAAGACATGATCTAAGAACCAAGTCCCTTGTGAATTT
Source organism: Corallium rubrum (assembly GCA_964035015.1). NCBI lineage: Eukaryota > Metazoa > Cnidaria > Anthozoa > Scleralcyonacea > Coralliidae > Corallium > Corallium rubrum. Next base: position 1,277,617 of record OZ035998.1, read on the forward strand.
TATTATAATGGATGATTGAGAAGCTATTTCATAAACTTGTGTCTTGTGTTTTACCAGAGCTACAAACACTAGAGAACAATAAAAACCACTTGGCCTATCACCTCATGATTTTCATTGTTCTCTTGTGTTTGTAATACACTTGGAAACAATAAAAATTACTCAGTTTATGGTCTTGCAATTTTCATTATCCTCTGGTGTTTGTAACCCTTGCCCCTTGGTGAAACACTCACACTTGTTTATGAAATATTACTTCATATATATATATATATATATATATATATATATATATATATATATATATATATATATTTTCGCTTACCTCAAAAGTGCTGTTTCATCTAAAAAAGAATCTTCAGGATCTGCCTGAAGATTCTTTTTTAGATGAAACAGCCTGTTGCAGACTTTTGAGGTAAGTGAAAATCTATATTTGCTCTAACTATATGTTATCGAGCACTCTGCGTTTCGTAAACGAAAACCCACACACACACATATATATAATATATATATATATATATATATATATATAGTTATAAATATATATAGGACAGCGTCGGCCACGGTTGAAATCCAAATATTACCAGGGTTACTCAAAGTGCCTGTTTCATCTAAAAAAGAATCTTCAGGATCTGCCGAAGATTCTGTTTTAGATGAAACAGCCTGTTGCAGACTTTTGAGGTAAGTGAAAATCTATATTTGCTCTAACTATATGTTATCGAGCACTCTGCGTTTCGTAGACCAAAACCCACACACACAATATATATATATATATATATATATATATATATATATATATATATATATATATATATATATATATATATATATATATATATATATATATATATATATATATATATAACAATTATGTACATTGTACTACATAGTTACAGTTACATAATTATGTACACAGCACTGTAAGTCATAATTATGTATCATAGCACTGTAAACCATAATTATATGTATAACACTGTAAAATCATAATTACATGCATAGTACTGTAAATCATAGTTACATATAGTTATATAATTTCTGTAAAATAGTAAATCATCATAACTAATAAATTGTCATAATTACTACAAACCAGATAATAAAAATAAATAGTAAGAAATAAACAAAGTGGAAGGGGTTTGAGTTGCAATTTGATGTTTTGTTTTGTTTTGTTTTGTTTTGTTTTGTTTTGTTTTGTTTTAATTAATTGTAATTAATAATTTACATCAAACCATGCCTAGCCATAAGATGAGGTAAGATAAGATAAGAGGTGAGGAGTAGAAGAGACTCAAACAATGCGCAATCCGTTAAGAACATGCTGGTTTCATCAATCAAGCATATTCTAAACACAAACCAAATTAAATCACCGAAGTAATAAGTCCAAGCACGGTTCCAAGCGGGACCGTGAAACTCGCCTTGAAAAAGAGAAAACCGTGAAACCGTGGTGTAGCACTTCCTCGTTTAATTTCGAGGTGCATTCGTTTTAAAAAGCGAACTACTAGTTATGTTAGCAAGATCAACATTCAATAAATCACAAGAAGCACAATCACAGCAATGTCAATGTGCCAAATATTTTATGATCTATATGTAAGCACGAGTTAGGCTTTCATACAGCAGAAATTGATCGAATTTTATACAAATGCTTGCTTGATTCAATATTAACTTACAATCAAGTACATTCAGGTATCATTTTTCTTGTCATATAAACAAAACTAGAGTTTCTTTCCCGTCTTCTCTCAACAAACCTATTGTTCATCAAAATTAGAGGCCCTATAAATCCGGTTTTGGTGTGAATGAATGAACCTCAACTGAACATCAGCTGTTACGTGTTGTTTAACAATACATCAACTTCCCTATAGTTCGACTTACCTTTGCTTTCACGCTAACCTTATCAATAAATTGTATTCAAAGCTCTCAACAGAAAGATCAATCTATAACTGACAGTTATTCTGACCTAAAGTAGCCAAAGAAAACAAGAATTTACACATCAGACCTTCCCTATCAGAGAACATATAAATTTGTTTACCATGTGCTTTTAATAAAGCGTATAGAAAGGACAATTTATACGTACAAAGTCCGATGTTTGTTAATACATACGATGTTTCAATACACGGTTTAGAAAATATCTTGTAGAGCGTTCGAGGTGTGAATTATAACAAAACTCTTGCCAAAAGCTGTTCTGTTCTTCCAATTCCGACGAATGCCAAGATTGAAGATTTTTGCTCGTCTTTTAATACGTCATCGAATGTTGAAGTGCTCGGCGTGGGCGGTTGACGAAATCTAAGCTTATTACTTGACAAAATCCATTAAACGTGTTATATAATTAACATATAAACCATTTTTCAATTTGGAAATATTTAATACACACGGCGTTTGCATTTATGTATCGTTTTATTCGTAAAACTGTGGATTTATACATTTAATAATACAAGTGTATAGTAAAGTAGGGGCTATTTATAGGCTCTTTCTCGACCGCAACCCCCCGGACTGGTAGCATCACATGCCAGCAGCGCCAAATAATATTAAAAATATGATTTTTTTTTCTAATTTTCCTCGTTGACAGTTTTGCTGCAGGTGATTACTTGCAGAGATTCGTTACTATCGACAGCTAGGAATTAAAGTAAATGGATTCTATTTTCTGCAACAGAGGCTGGCGTGGACGAAATGCTTGCGCCGATGTAATGCGCCCGGTACATTTTCTTAAACTTCGTGTATAAGTGTATTTGTATCACTGTCAAACTATTGAAATTAATGTGCATGCCAGTTTAATGTCTACTTTTATTCAAACATAGGAAGCAATTTAAGTCGCCAAGAATTATCACTGTTCCGCCTGCGTGAGTTGGTATATATTAGAATTGGCACATTTTAACAGTATAAAGCAGCATATTTCTAGCCAATGGTCGGATATACTTTTAGTCTACTTCAAGTCTACTGTCTACGTTTGCCGTTTTAGTTGTTCAGTACGTGCGCTGCGGTGCTCAACAGTGAGTCATATCCATAGGTAACAATATGTATGTCACAGGTAAAAAAAAATTACCAATGTTTGGAGTTTATTAGTATATTTTAAAAAATTGCGTGACTATCGTGGATTTTTTAATCCGCGCACAGACCGACCCGGATAAGAGACATTGACCAAAACATTTTGCCCTCAAATGCCATAACTGACCAGTCATAATAAGAGAAATCAGGGTCACGTAGGGAGTGAAACAATTAATTAAGCCCATTTAGTTCGTATGCAATCCCTAAAAATACATTATATCCATCATCACGTTTGTACATGTATACTTCACCAACGTACAAATTAAAATGCAGTACGTTTGCACCATTGCACTATATATATACCAATTCCACAAGTAGTGAATGGGGCAATTGCCCTCCTCAAATATTTGAAAATTAAAAGAGAAATTCGCGGGCAATTCCGATATGTATGCTGTGAAATGTTCATGAAACTACGATTTAATCTTTTTTTCGGGCAAGCATCCCTGCCCCCCTCCCCCCAACAGAATTGGGCTTTTCAACAGTACTAACAGTAACAACATTGGACAGTAACTTTTCAAGTCACGTTCAAATACGCTTAAGCCAGAATAGCGTAGAACTATGTCCGATTCTTTACTTGGCTATGTTGGGAATTTTACGCCTATGTGTTTCAGAATTACTCATTGTAAACGACAATGTAAAATAACCACATGTAAAACAATAACGTAAAAAAACAGAATGCTACTGCAAAAACAAGTCTATGTCATAGACATGCATACCGCTTACTGAAGTTAATCCGCCTGCACGTCCCATAAAGCTATAGCTATACTATAAAGCACTTCATGGCATCAATTCAGCATGTCTTGAAGTGCATTTTCCGATCATCATATAATATAATAAATATATAAAGTCAGAGATTATGTGCTGTGCTGTGTTGCGTTGCGTCGCGTTGCGTTGCGTTGCGTTGCGTTGCGTTGCGTTGCGTTGCGTTGCGTTGCGTTGCGTTGCGTTGCGTTGCGTTGCGTTGCGTTGCGTTGCGTTGCGTTGCGTTGCGTTGCGTTGCGTTGCGTTGCGTTGCGTTGCGTTGCGTTGCGTTGCGTTGCGTTGCGTTGCGTTGCGTTGCGTTGCGTTGCGTTGCGTTGCGTTGCGTTGCGTTGCGTTGCGTTGCGTTGCGTTGCGTTGCGTTGCGTTGCGTTGCGTTGCGTTGCGTTGCGTTGCGTTGCGTTGCGTTGCGTTGCGTTGCGTTGCGTTGCGTTGCGTTGCGTTGCGTTGCGTTGCGTTGCGTTGCGTTGCGTTGCGTTGCGTTGCGTTGCGTTGCGTTGCGTTGCGTTGCGTTGCGTTGCGTTGCGTTGCGTTGCGTTGCGTTGCGTTGCGTTGCGTTGCGTTGCGTTGCGTTGCGTTGCGTTGCGTTGCGTTGCGTTGCGTTGCGTTGCGTTGCGTTGCGTTGCGTTGCGTTGCGTTGCGTTGTGTTGTGTTGTGTTGTGTTGTGTTGTGTTGTGTTGTGTTGTGTTGTGTTGTGTTGTGTTGTGTTGTGTTGTGTTGTGTTGTGTTGTGTTGTGCATGTTGTGTTGTGTTCTGTAGAGTTGTGTTGTGTTGTGTACAGTTGTGTTGTTTGTGTGTTGTGCTGTGTTGTGTTACGAAACGAGGGCGTTCTATCACAATACAGTTCTGCTACCGCGAGGCCTCGCAGCTATAAGCGGGATATGTTATTACTGATAACTTGATAACTAAGACAGTGGCGTGCGGTGACCAAAATTGATAGGCAAGCGAACCCCTCTAGGGGGGGCCTGGGGGCATGCTCCCCCAGAACATTTTTGAATTTGAAAACCCCAGGAGTGCATTTCCAGTGACTTCCGAAAGAATTTTTCCAAAAATAATAATCTGTAAGGCTTGGCTATAGGCTGGTATTTTTGAAAATACACAGTTATTTCACTGCATTCACGAATCAAAAATTACAGAACAGCTATATTTGGGTCATCAAAAATAGATGCATAATATTATGACTAGTGACTTTGAGGTAACTACAATAATTAGAGATAGAGTATTGTTATTAGCAATTATATTTTACAAATGTTATAAACTTATAATGCGTCTGCACATTGTGATGTAAATGTACAGACATGCATGCAGTCATTACGTACATGGCTATACCGAATTACATGCATTGCAATAATCATGAAAAAGTAACAAAGCGGAACTAATATTCTATATTTACTTAAACATAAATTCCATCCGCCTTTTAATGCACAGAAAAACGTGTTTTACATCTTCTAAATTATCTGAGAATAAACAGTGATGTTTAGTCTCGTGTGTTTTCAGTGATTAATTCAGTGAAAAATTTTTGAATTTGAAAACCCCAGGAGTGCATTTCCAATGACTTCCGAAAGAATTTTTCCAAAAATAATAATCTGTAAGGCTTGGCTATAGGCTGGTATTTTTGAAAATACACAGTTATTTCACTGCATTCACGAATCAAAAATTACAGAACAGCTATATTTGGGTCATCAAAAATAGATGCATAATATTATGACTGGTGACTTTGAGGTAACTACAATAATTAGAGATAGTCAAGAGTATTGTTATTAGCAATTATATTTTACAAATGTTATAAACTTATAATGCGTCTGCACATTGTGATGTAAATGTACAGATATGCATGCAGTCATTACGTACATGGCTATACCGAATTACATGCATTGCAATAATCATGAAAAAGTAACAAAGCGGAACTAATATTCTATATTTACTTAAACATAAATTCCATCCGCCTTTTAATGCACAGAGAAACGTGTTTTACATCTTCTAGATTATCTGAGAATAAACAGTGATGTTTAGTCTCGTGTGTTTTCAGTGATTAATTTATTTCAGCAACAGAATTGCACAATCAGTCATATAGTCATACGCCACATGTTTGCGCGCATTTGATTATTTCTGACATTTTCTGTAGACTTCAGTTCATGCAATTTGCATGCTACAAATAAATGAATTACGGAAATTATAACTAGTTTTAAATGAACATTACCTTTTGGTTGCTGCGCAATTCACCAACAATATCACCATTCACCAACGACTTGCCCTTCATAAGTTTATTTCTCAATTTTGAATGATGTACAACGTGTACGGTTTAAAACAACGCGCCTTGGTGCCTTATAATTCCCCTGTTTGAAATTGAAAACCCGACTCGTGCTGTCTTGCGTGCGTGTCATTCCTAAGCTAAGGGCCCAGAGGCAAGTGTTCATCGTATCGCACGTATGTGTTGGCCAATCAGCTACTTTTGCTCTATATTCGTCCAATTGGAGGCTCCCAAACCTAAATTAGCGCATGCGCAATCGTTGATTTTAAGCCTCTGAAGGCAAGGGCGGTCGCGGTCGGCGTTAGACGTCAGAATTTTTGTATCTGCGCAACGCGCAGATATATTGCTATCGTGTTGTGTGTTTGTTTTGTGTGTGTGTGTGTGTGTGTGTGTGTGTGTGTGTGTGTGTGTGTGTGTGTGTGTGTGTGTGTTAACTTTTTGGTGTAACCGCTGACATGTAATGTGTGCAGTAGTGTGACTGCTTATATTTCCTCGCCATGTTGTATGAACTACGGAGTGAGACGAAGAACAACATTATTTTCGAAGAAAGTCAATTGCAATGCTGTAGGATTGGAGTAGTATGATTCAGGGATACTTTAAAATGATTGCGTTTGACCGTACGCCAAGTAAATAGCGTAATAATGCAATTTGATATTTGCGCTCATGTCAGTTCAAATAGCCTTTTCTCCGTTGTTATTCTATACCATGTTCTCTAATTCACATATGTTGTACAGAATTTAACGCTCTATCTAACCGTACAAGTTTCCCAAATGGCACAAACCTACAGACGATTGATTTACTTTAAATATGACCGCGTTCGACCGTACGCCAAGTAAATAGCGTAATAATGCAATTTGATATTTGCGCTCATGTCAGTTCAAATAAACTTTTCTCCGTTGTTATTCTGTACCATGTTCTCTAATTCACATATGTTCATTGTTGTACAGAATTTAACGCTCTATCTAACCGTACAAGTTTCCCAAATAGCACAAACGTACAGACGATTGATTTACTTTAAATATGACCACGTTCGCCCGTACGCCATCAAGTAAATAGCGTAATAATGCAATTTGATATTTGCGCTCATATCTAACTGTAGAAGTTTCGTGAATGGCACAAACCTACAGACGATTCAGGGGTATACTTTAAACACGCGGTATCCGGCTCAACTGCAGTGAAGATATATCCCAATACGTTTGTTATCTTATTAGATGTCGCTAAAATCTTATAAGATGTTGTAAGATCGTTTAAGATCTTATTACAAGATTTGGCGCAGATACATGTACGCATAGCGTACCTTTTGTTATAGCAGCGGAAGTATTGAGATATGATACTTTGGAGTTAGCCTGCCTTGCAGTTTGGAGTTTGGAGTTCAACTTGCACTTTAATTAAAAACGGCGGAGGAAGGCAAACCGATTTCTCATGTTTAGGTGCATTTGCCTAATATATGTTAAAAGTAATTTAATTGTCAAGTCCGTCAAGATACGTCTAAGTGTGCCCGGCATAGCAACCTTTTTTGGGGGATTCTTGTCGAACTTCCACCGATTCGCCGCCTCGCAACGTCATTACTGTCAGTAGTAATTTCGCAATTGGTAATTTCGGTGATTGGCTGATTGCGTCTTTACCAAAATTCGATTCCTTGTAAACACATCGCCATCCGGTGCAAGTTTCTTTCTTAAAATCTTCGAAAGTATGCGCATTGAGTAACTCCTCCCTCGAAAGAAACAATAGCTGCCCTTCGCTGTCATCCACCTCCTCCATTATTTTTTTTTAACTATGAAAGTTCTGACGTCTAATCTAGTGTATAGTGCTAATCCAGCATGTCAGTTTCATTTCATTTCATTTCATTTCAAAGCAATAAAAGTGTTTTTAAAAACTCGCCAGATGGTTGTATCCCAAACTGTTGAATCGAACATGGTGATTGAGAAAAGTCTTTTTTCTTAATATATCTTGTATGTCTTGATTGTTTTGTCAAAAGATAACCCCCCTCTTCGTGCAATTGTTCAAACAAAAAATCGGATTTGTTACATGACTCGTGTGACAACTCACTAAGAATATGCATTAATTTTCTATGCCCTGCGTCGTGATTATTTATAAATACTTTAAATAAATACTTTACCGTCCATGCGTCCGTCCGTCCGTATCCGCGTTTTAACTTAACCCATCTCAACTTATTACATGCACTTTTTACAGGGCTGTTGTTGTTGAGTCTGAATAACTCGCCGTATATTCTAAGTCTAAGACTTGGTCAGTCGTGATATTTCAGACAAAATCTTGACTCATCGGTGCACTGCTGCAGTGTACAATGTTTACCAAGATCTTCTGCGCGCATGCCCACTGAGAATGTTGACATATTTTTTTATAATGAAATCAATGCGCCTGCATGCACTTATTGTTAGACAGGCCTTTTTCCAGCACTTGTTTATCTCAAGGTTGAAACTTGAGTTTTCTTTCCTTGCCAGAGTTTCCTTGCTGGGTGCCATTGTCAACAGTAACAGCACTCATTTCTGGTAAGCAGCTTATTAAAAATCGATTACTGCAGGCTGCATGTCTGACCTCATATCATTTTTCAATTTTAAGTGCAGGGGCGGATACAGAGGGGGGTGACTGGGTGACTAGTCACCCCCCTTCCCTGTCCCAACCAAAACAGGATTATACAGCGATACATTACTCGTGTGTAAAACGTGCATAAATTATATTGCATAACAATGCTTATTGATACAGGCCGTAGCGATTATGGCCTCTCCCGTTTGCAAAAAGATTGGACATGTTGATACGCTAATATCATGTAAATTTGAAACCCCAATTTTAACAAGTAAGAATCACGATTATATAGACGTATTGTATACAATCTCAATCTGAAATCTGAATAGACATAGTAATTTTGGAACATAAACTTATAAAACATATCCCCATGAGTCCACGACAATGACGACATGTCCTCTTATGGTGTATTCATATATTTGGGTATTTTTTTTGGTAATTTATATCCTTCAAAACTCTTTCAAACCCCCGTCAAAAGGCAGGAAATGCTTTTTCAGAGACTCTAAAATTCAAAATTTCCCGGGGGAGTATGCCCCCGAAGCCCTTTGGAAGTTTGTTGCACCTTCGGCGTTCCCCTGCCACCACGTAGTAAGTATTGCCTGTCCCCCCCCCCTCGCTCGCCCTTGTTAAATATTGTGAAAGAAACAACTGAGTACCATATAGTCACCCCCCTTGCAAAAATCCTGTATCCGCCACTGAAGTGCATGAAGTAAGTCGGTTTAAACAGAGTTTTCGGACACTGAAAAAAGATCGCATTATACAAAATAATACGATCTAAATGACAATTATACAAATGTGTTTAAACACATTTGTATAATTGTCATGTAAAAAATACGATATTTATCACGTTACAATAACCTTGCTCTAGTTTATCTCCTCAGTTTATAAGTGCTGTGCAGTAAAATTAATTTAGACTACCACACGTGACCATAACCGTCACTCGTAGATTGCATGAAAACTCGAAGATAAATTTCATATCTTCGCACATGCACGATCATGCATGTATCATTCTTTATTTTACCTTTACAAATAATCGTCCAATCAAATGTTGCATTACCATCACGTGCCAGCCCAATATTTTGCGATGTTGGACACGAATATTTTCTTTGAAATGAACATGCTTCTCTACAGCCACTATAGTATATCTTTTAATATATACATCACAATAGGCTAGTATAGTAAATTTATATATTTGTAAGTCTGTGGGGTGGAAAAAATTATATCTGTTGTTGTTTGTGATAAGAAATTTCCGGAATTTCCGGATATTTCCGGTCTATAAGGAGGGGAGGAGCACATAATACTCTAATGACGTTTTATACACAGAACAAGTTTTATAGAAGGAAATAACACTCACGTAGAATAGAGTGTGAATTTATTAATCAGGCTCAGCTGCTATTGCTATGTCGTGCATGTTCTTGAGTAGTTGTCGGACAAGGTATTATTTAACAAGACGCCTGCTTTAGGCATTCACTCGGGCTACTCATAGGCATAGCAATGCATAGCCTATGCACGCCGAAACAGCACAACAGCGTGCACATATTAAGCGTTTGTTAAAAAGTACATAATAACGTACATACACTGCTAGATTCGGTAGATTCAAGCGATCATTAGACAACCCCGTGAAGTTAGCTGCTAGTTCGCCAACAGTGAAAAAGCTGGATTGAACCCCGTGATTGAACGAGCTAACAAGACCGGCAAAAGATTTGTGCAGCGGCGAACTGGCAGCTAACTCCTCGGCGTTAATCTAGACGCACTACTTTGTTCATCTACTAAAACAATTTTGTCGGACAAAGTATTATTTTTTCAATTTTTCAATTTTTCAATTTTAACTATTTCACTACCAAGGGCACTCCACTTGACATTAATTGTGAAAACTAGATCGACGGTCACTGCGCAAGTCTCGCGTCAAAGGAACAAAAAAGAAAAAAGAAAACCACTAAGTATTAATAAAATAAAAAATACAAAATATTTTTATCTTTATTTTCTATATCTTTACATCTTAATATTATGCGTATAAAGGACTTCAGGATTTCTAGAATATCATGCAACTATAAATTGAAATAATGTACGCTGTTTGTTGTTGAAATAATGTTTGTTGTGGTGAAGAATAAATCAGTACACTTGCATACCCCTCCCCCCATAAGATAACATGTCGTGATGTATATACATAGTTCAGTACGCAGTACGTGATGTAATATACATAACGCAGTTTCAATAGGCGAGTTTCAGGGTGTTGCGCGTGCATCATTTTTCAAAAAAACTGGCAAGCTTCCCTCAAAGTAAACGTACTATTTAAAATAAACAAAGTATAGCTACAGTTTCTGGATATTTAACACTGTTATTCTGCTGTTGTTGGCTCGCTAGCAAGTCTGTTTGCCATTGCTTACTTTGTAGAGAGCCCGCCAATTCCTTTCCAAAACGATGCGCGCGCAACACCCTGAAACTCGCCTATTACTCAGTCTGGCCAACATTGTGTTGTATATTGTTTCCCGTACGATGAATCTGCCGTCAACCAGACGCAGAAGATATTGTTTCAAAACTACCATTTTCATCATTCATCAGAACAATGATTTACTAGCAAAATCTTCTACCAACATGATCTTCCATCAAGAAGTATCATTCCATTTGGGCAATGGCAGCTATAATATGGCTCCTTCGGAGTGAGTAGACACAAATGACTACAACCTCTTTTCTTTCTACCACAAGGATTTTGTTCTTTAAACAAAATAAGATCCAAGAACGAAGTTAGTTGATGTAAGATTTTAAATTAATACAGCTGCAGTCGTGGCATCTATAAAAATAGATACGCACAGCGTACATACGTGCGTCTACAGGCCTTTAAAGGTGATGAGTGTTGACAATGGCCCTGAGAACGACATTCCTGGCCTTGTGGCTTCATGAAACATATATAGTAACATATATATATATATATATATATATATATATATATATATATATATATATATATATAGACACATAGAAACATCCCTGCTGCTGACATAGCTAGTTGCGTAAACGCGATCTGTAGGCGCAAAAACCATAAAGAAAACTAAAGAGCGCATTTAACGCTTTTTTATATTTTCAATTGCCTGTATCACAAATAGTTTTCGACCTAGACATAGTGAACTTTTCTCAATTCGCTTTTTGAACTTTAATGACTAACGACGATACTTCTAAAAATATTGCTGACTCTAAAAAAAACAGAAAACAACCCCTATAGTATATTAAAAGCAATCTCGTTCCCAGGGCCGTTTTGAAATTGGGAGGGCGGGGAAAGGCCTTGGCACAGGCTGGTCACAGCACCCAGAAATACTGGGTGTAATAAATTAGCAATTTAGTTTAGTATGCAAAATAATTTTGAGTAATGCAGTCCCGCGGGAGATGTTCATTGTAATAGCGGTCCCATTGGGCCCGTTGGCCGTCCGGCTGAAGCTATTTGATTATAACTGGCACTAAACTATGCATAACTATGTTCCATGAATTTTTTTTAAGAAAAGCAATCAACCAATGAAAATACAGATTCGACCAGCCGACGGCAGGGCCTGCCCTCCCAATTTCAAAAATTGGGAACAAGGTTGTATTGAAAGAAAAGAATTGTAAACACAAACCTGGACGATATATCTGCTCATGAACTACTTTTATTCCAGTTGGTCGAAAAATTCCTACATTTTTTGAAAAGTAGATCTTGCCAGCTAATTTATCAGCTTTATAAATAGTATTATTAACCCAGTCCGTCCATAGAATTGAATTATCATAAACAACCAAGCCAAAAGGATGAATAGACTCTTCTTCCACAACAATGCGTCTCATTGTTCCATCTAAATTTGCCGTTTCAATCTTGTCTAACAAAGCATCAGCCCACCAGAGTTTCTCATCAATATAATCAATTGCTAATCCATTTGGATAACCAAAGTTCCCTTCAACAACAGTTTCGCGAGTAGTAAGGTCACCATTCATACCACATCTCTCGATTTTTGCATACATACCCCAGTCTGTCCAGTACATAAACCTTTAAGTATATAAATTTAGTTTCACATATAAGAAAATAAAAAAAAAGAAATTAAAAAGTTAATCATCTGATTAAAATATTTCTACTTGAGATTTGATTCACCCCACAAAACATAATAATAAATCTCAAATTAGTTTCAGCCGAGAGGTCATGAAATAAAAAATATCACCGCACGGAAAAAGTTTCAGGTGAGAACCAGCCTTTATATGTAAGCATCACTACAATCATGGAAATAATATACGTAGACTTCTTATGAAAAGCATGTCCTTTTAGCATTGTTGGAGGCCAGTTGTTAAAGATTTAAATATTCACTGCCAAAATAGTTTGATCTGTCTGTCTGTCTGTCTGTCTGTCTGTCTGTCTGTCTGTCTGTCTGTCTGTCTGTCTGTCTGTCTGTCTGTCTGTCTGTCTGTCTGTCTGTCTGTCTGTCTGTCTGTCTGTCTGTCTGTCTGTCTGTCTGTCTGTCTGTCTGTCTGTCTGTCTGTCTGTCTGTCTGTCTGTCTGTCTGTCTGTCTGTCTGTCTGTCTGTCTGTCTGTCTGTCTGTCTTATAACCTGGATATTATAATCATTGTTTCATTGCTTTGACACTATAGGCTAGCACTGGTGCTCGAGTCATTAATCTTGAGTCAATGATATTCTGCTAGTCATAAAGTATCACAAAATAACCTTTCACCGATGCAATTCAGTAAAACCAACCTGAAACCATATAACGTACCTTGATTTGGGATGTAAAGCAATAGCTCTAGGCTTATCTAGGCCTTCATTTATTAAAGTAAGTCGCATATTAGTTTCTTCGGGGTCAGTTACTTCAATAACTCGCCTTCTACCGTCCGTCCAATATAATTTGCTATTAACCCAATCAAAAGCAATGCCTTCGACAAGTGTTAAATTTGTGTTGATTACAGTTTCCACAGCTCCGATGTGACTCAGTGAAACACGTTCAATTGTATCATTCACAACATTAGACCAGTAGACGTATCTATTTTTGATGTCAACATCCAATGAAGCAGCACCACCAGCAATCCCAGCTAATACAGGACTTTTGTGTTTCAAATTGATATCAGCATAAAATATTCCAAGGCTATTCGCAAACAGAATGTAGGGCTGACTATCTGAAATAACATAAAATGCACATGCAGTTAACATCACTGGTCGTTTCAACAAGCCACATGCATCATTGGAACAATCCCTTATTATCATATAGAGTAACGTGAAAAGATGGCCCGGTAAACTGCGGAGAATAATTTTGACAACGAAATACTGACATTTCGAGCGGAGCCCTTTATCAGAATAAAATGAAGGGCTCCCAGCTCCGCTCAAAACATTTAACTCCAAAATTATTCTCAACATTTTCACCACCTTTTCATTCTCCACCATCTCAGACACTGCCTAGTACGCAGCTCTCCACTTTTTTACACTTTATTTTCATATACCTTTTATCGTACAAGTTCTTTCGTCCTTCCACAATTTCATTCCAATGGGACAGAAGCAAGAGAAAGATTGGTTCTTGTTGGGAGAGAGTAAACACAAATGACTGCATTGACCATTGTCAGTACCACAAGGATTTATTTCTACAAAAAAAAATAAAATTTGGCGTTATGAACGAAATTTTAGTACTTTATAACTCCGCCAGCGGGTTAATATTAGAGATAGGACTTATCCACCGAATAAGTTATCCATGCTTTGAACATACAACTACTCCTGTACAATATAGACCTGCAAATTGCGGTTTGTCCCTGTGGAAATGATGTAAAGCAGTAAAAGACTGAACTTAAAGAGAAATTTAAAGGACATTGGCAATAAAAAATAAGTTTGTCTCATTTGAAAGAACTCGTCAAATGGTATAAGAAGACATTTTACAATTTGTCCGTATTTGTTTTGGTTTTGGAAATATTTCGACCAAAGACAGCTAGTGTGCTGTCCGCCATCTTGTTGTAATATTGGGTCTAATTAACTAGGAAATTGGTGACGATGAAACTACTCCGTGGGTGACCAGATTCCATGGAAGGCTTTTTATATATTGTGGGTCAATTTAAAATGGAAATAGCGCAACAAAAATTCGAGTTTCTAGCTCATAATGTCATAAGGTTGGCAAGATAAAAATTTCACTTTACCCTGGTTATGTCGTCACATGCATAATTTTGCATATCGAAAATAATTCCAAGATGGCGGACAGCACGCTGTCTTTAGTCAAAATATTTCCAAAACCAAAACAGATACGGGAAAATTATAACAGGTCTTCTTATACCATTTGACGAGTTCTTTCAAATGAGATAAACTTATTTTTTATTGCCAATACCCCCCTTTAAACTTTACATTAGATTGTTAAGGCTGCATGCGTTCCTTTGTAAATCCAGATTTTGATTTTACCGATCTTGATTTTTTAGTTGCTTTCAACAACTGGAACAGACAGAATTTTTATTTGTATATCGGTGTACTTTAGCAATAGTGGGAAAAATATTGGCGCAAAAGATTTCAGAAAATGTTCTTGTAAAAAGAACCGAGAATCGTGCATGGTTGCAAAAGAAACGGAGAATTATAATCTACAATCGTGTCAAAAGTCGTTGGGACACTTGATGTTTTCTGAATATAGCTGTTGATCCCCTTATAAAAATTCCACATGTGATGTTCCAAAATCACATGTGATCACATGTGAACCACATGTGATCACCTGTGAACATCACATGTGGAATTTTTATAAGGGGAATTTCGTCTATTTCGCAATATGTACACAACCCCTTCTTATATCCCTCCCTTTACAATGCTGTCTAATGAAACACGTTAACAATCTCGGTAAAATTCAGTGTAAACAAGGTGTAAAACATTACACAAGAGGTCGGTAGCCTGCTCGCAGCCCGAAATTTCTTCTAAACCCGGAAATCACGTAACTTCCAGGTTTAGAAGAAATTTCGGGCTGTGAGCAGGCTAGAGGTCGGGGGCGTTATAGAAAAGCGCAAAATGGCCCACAACCCCTTGCAAGTGTCTTTTTAATACCAATACTTTTTTCACTGATTGTATAACCCTTGTTACATTACCTTGTACTTTAAGTACAACACGTAATGTACCAAGTAACCTTGGTACATTACATATGTTTTATACCTCACAGTTAAGTTGTACAATCAGAGAGTTAGATTTGTAGATTTGTACCACGTGTCAATGGTAGTCCTACCGTACCAGACCTCGAATTTCCAGCTAGCGTACGTCACCTGCCCCGGCGAATACCCCGCTCGCCTATGTCAATCTTTTCGCGGAATACCCCTCGCTCCAGGTGTATAATTGATAAATATTATACGTACTATACGCGTATACACGTAATATACTGTATTTCACGTCTACAGTGCGAACTGCGCATGGTTATACGAGTTTGTTTACATAATATTGGTTCATTTCACAAAATTTAACACGAAGTACTATGACTCAATTCTTCGTTGCCTTTTTTTTACAAATGCTTACGCAATCGCACCCTTTCAATTCCGCTATCAATTTAGCCTGAAAACGTTGAGAAACATCAACAAACATATTGATAAGTGCCCACTTTCTCCAAATGGTCACATTGCACCGTAGATCACGTTTATGTACTATTTACAGAATGAGTGGCCGTTCCGCTGTATCGGGGTATACAGTTATACAGTATTAATAATTCATGAGGAAAACACAAAGGAAATCAGTACCATGTCCGTGGTTTTACATCTGATAAAGAAACCTCCTGATTTACATAAACTTTAGCTTTGATTTTCTCGGCTGAGACAACGTTATTTTTCAAACTTACTAAGCCAATGAACTTACGAAATAGGTCGTTTATGAAGCTATTTAAAACATTCGCAGTGCATGTTTTATCAAATGATAAAACACCGCTGCTCATGTTTTAAATATTGATCAAAATGGTTAAAACCGCTCTTAATATTTCTTTTGGCGTATTCATACCTTTTGGCTGTTGATGTTGATGTACTACTTTAATATCCATTGGTAAAAAATCATCTATCTCTTTTAAAACCATCAACTGATCAGGATTCTTCTTAATCGAACGATAAATCAGGCGCTGACTCCAGTCTGTCCAAAAGATACTCTCCCCAAAAACAGCCAAAGAAAAAGGATGACCAAGCTTTCCATTAATATTTCTGTCGCTAACAATTGTTCTTCTTTCTGTTCCATCTAAATTAATACTTTCAATTTTTGCAAGTTTTGCGTCTACCCACCACAATCTCTCTGTCTGATAATCAATTGCTAAACCATTTGGCCATACAATATTTTCATCGACAAGAATTTGGCGCGTTTTTGGATCTCCATTCATTCCGCATCTTTCAATTTGAGCAGTTTTCCCCCATTCAGTCCAGAATAGATTTCTTAAAGAAGAAAGTAAACAAACAGACAAAGCAACCATAAAAAAATAGATAATAACACTGTGAAGTTTATTTGCCACTTTTTGGTAACAAAAAAACCCCAAAAGAATGTTCACGAAAATAAAGGTTTTCGTCTATACCATCAACATGTATGCAGGGTTAAACTATATTTTCTATTGCTGGATGATGACTTTTATAATCGAAAATGTTTGGTTTGGTTATATATATACTGTATGTTTGTGCAAAACACTGAGTTTAAGTCCCAGTGACTGAATGCATGCATATTAGAACATCTCGCCGACGATCAGAAGAAGGGCGTGGGTTCAAGTCTCGCTTGAGAACTCAGAATAAACTAGCTGGAAGAAAAAGATTTACACTCAACAAAAGAACACTTAATTAGTACTGATGATGATGAAATATTTTATAATAAAAACAAAGTTTATTATTTATCTACCTGTCTTGTGGATAAACAACAATTGCTCTTGGTCTGTTTACATTTTCACTGATAAGCACAGCACGATTTCGACCATCTAGTTCAGCCACCGCAACTTTCCCTGGTGATCCATCCGTCCAATACAATTTTCTACCGACCCAATCAATCGCAATTCCTTCAGGGCTTTTCAAATTAAACTGAATGACTGTTTCTGGAGAATTATTATTTGGTTCAAGCGAAGCTCTTTGAATCCTATCGTGAACAATATCTGTCCAGTATAAACGTCCTTCACTCAAGTCAATATCAAGTGCAACTGCGTTTTGTAACGAACCAATGAGAACCTTAGAAGTTAGGTTTTGAAGATCCAACTTGTTGATACTATCCTGTTGACTATACAATATGTATTCTTAAGCAAAAAGTAATAACAATCAAGATATTTTACTAAACACGCTAGAACATATCTGGTCAGTGCAATAAAACATGTAGGTACGAGTCGTGGACACTAATTCACTCATGTAGATTGGTATACAATAAGTGGGATGGGGAAATGAGGAAAATGAGCGAACTTGGTGGAATGGGTGGAATAAGTGGAAGGGGGAAATAGGTGGATTGAGTTGAATAGGTGGATGGATAGGTAGATTGGGCAAAATGCATGGAATGAGTAAATTGGGAGGAATGGGAAGAATGAGTAGATGAAATATACGAGCAAGAAGACATGTGGACGGGCAGGCAGTGGAACAATTAACGGATTGAACAGCTGTGTAAACCAAGGATGGGTGTAAAACCAAAGATGGAGCAATCTTTTCTTACCTTGGCAGATGGCCTCGTCTGAGGTATCAAGACAGTCGTAATGTCCATCACAGATCTTGTCACTGGAAACACACATCTCACCACATTCATGTTGATCTTGTTTGCACTTCGAAGGCAATGTCGGTAGCGTACCTATAGTTTTGACAAGCAATATGGTAAAAGTCAAGTAAGATTAAGTACAACAGGGTTGAGAAGAATAGAAGAGTTGCATTAGGAAAGAGAATGAGACAAAGGTGGAAAGAGCAGTATAGTTAGAAAGATAAAATGTAAAGGATAAAGGACTGGGGGCTAATCATCCTTACTCGTGCAGGGAGCGGCTGAATTGCGAAGGACGCAGATCAACGACCTTTCACGGAGCATGGGTGGCGTGTGCTGTTAGTGCGCTGCCTCCCACCAAAAGTTAAGCCCGGTTAGACGGAGCAGAGTAATAGTTGATCTCTCCAGTACTTCGAGGGTTTTTCGCCGGGTTCTCCGGTTTTCTTCCCTCCATAAAAGTCAACACCTAACATCTTATTAGCTGTGATCCGTGGTCTGAACTGTGTCGTATGGCGGCTGCCTAAGTAATACTTAAGGTGCTTCGTTCAACATAGGAAGAGCAGGAACGAATCGTGTGAGTGTTTGGTTAGAAGATTTTGCTAATCCGGAATACTTGAAATAACATTCTGTTATTCTCTCCAGACTACAGATACATCGGAATAACCGCTGGTTTGGAAAACAAAAGATACGAGCCAACTCGGAAATATTCAAGATATTATGCTGGAATTAATAGCCTAAACGAACGCACTCAAAGGTTGGAGTAGCAAACACATAACGTAAGGAACAAAGCACTCAAAAAATTAATAAAACAGTTAATCTCTAAGCGTTATACCACAGTTGCTTTCATCACTGCCGTCTCTGCAGTCCATTTCATCGTCACACAACCAGGAACCAGGAATACACCATGCACCGTCACACATATAATCTCCTTTATTGCATCTTGTGGATGTTGTTTGAATATTACTTTTATCTAGTAAAAATTCAATCAATCAATCAATCAATCAATCAATCAATCAATCAATCAATCAATCAATCAATCAATCAATCAATCAATCAATCAATCAATCAATCAATCAATCAATCAATCAATCAATCAATCAATCAATCAATCAATCAATCAATCAATCAATCAATCAATCAATCAATCAATCAATCAATCAATCAATCAATCAATCAATCAATCAATCAATCCATTCAAATAAATATATACACGTAAATAAATATATAAATAAATTAACTATGTTAATACGTTTTAAGTTAATACTAATTCAATTGATAAAAAAACAAACTAAGTAGGCACTTACCACAGACTAGTTCATCTGAGTGGTCAAGACAGTCAAATTCACCATCACATTTCCATGGTAACGGAATGCAGGTTCCATTGTGACAAGGAAACAACATGTCAGTACCACATGCAAGATATTCTGTAACAAAATATTGCACATCTTCTTATATGTACCTTAAGCATTAATTTTACTATGTTGTATACTAAATAAACTAGTATTGGACTGCATAGTGTAAAGATCTTTAGTGAGTGTTTATGAAATGAAAATTTGGCCATAACTTTTTTAGCTCCATTTGAAAGAACTATTAAAATGATGAAGAATGGCGTTCACACATTTTCAATATCTTTTTCCAATTCCGCTCAATTCCAAACCAGGACCAGTTGCGAAAAATGCAACTCAAGGCCTTCCAGCTAGGAATTGAACCAGCGACCCTGCGATGCTAGTGCAGTGCTCTGACCATTGAGTTACGGAAGCCGTTACCAAGAGCTTGGCCACGAGTTCTGTAGCCTATGTATAATGTGGTAATCACTGGTGGTAGTGCACTAATGCAGGTGAAAACCAGAATGCTTTTCCAGTATTCTAGGATAAAAAGGATGACTCAAAGTCCTTTTGCAGCTTTTCCAAATTATGTCGTCAAATTTGTTTTTTCCAAATTTGTTTCAGTGTGTCTCAAGATTCTAGCAACCTTTCCGATATCCTAACCACAACATAAACACTAATCAGAAATCTGGTTTATCCCCTAGCTCTTTGGAAAAACATATTTAACGACATATTCTGGAAAAGTCGCGAAAGGACTGGACGAGTCCCTTTGAGTCATCCAGGTTTCCTTGCAGATTATCATATACTTTTCTGTTTGTTTTGTATATATTTTGCTGGCGAAATAAATTGACTTGAAGTGATTTTGATTATCAATAGCGCTCCATCGTTATGACGTCACTATTTAGGTTTTCCGCTTTTACCCATAATTCTTGCAGTCCGAACAATAGATAATGGCTCATCTGCAATCATTTGAAAGTCAATTTTGGTTTGTTTGTCCGCTTTTTGTGCTGTAAATAGCAGCTCGACGGTACGCTATTGAATTGTAGTTTTTTTGACAAAGTGCAGACATTTATCTTGAGCTCTGATCGTTTGATCTCTGTGACGTATGTGTAACATATCGAGTGTGAGTGTGAGTGTGGGTGTGAGTGTGAGTGTGAGTGTGAGTGTGAGTGTGAGTGTGAGTGTGAGCGTGAGCGTGAGCGTGAGCGTGAGTGTGAGTGTGAGTGTGAGTGTGAGTGTGAGTGTGAGTGTGAGTGTGAGTGTGAGTGTGAGTGTGAGTGTGAGTGTGAGTGTGAGTGTGAGTGTGAGTGTGAGTGTGAGTGTGAGTGTGAGTGTGAGTGTGAGTGTGAGTGTGAGTGTGAGTGTGAGTGTGAGTGTGAGTGTGAGTGTGAGTGTGAGTGTGAGTGTGAGTGTGAGTGTGAGTGTGAGTGTGAGTGTGAGTGTGAGTGTGAGTGTGAGTGTGAGTGTGAGTGTGAGTGTGAGTGTGAGTGTGAGTGTGAGTGTGAGTGTGAGTGTGAGTGTGAGTGTGAGTGTGAGTGTGAGTGTGAGTGTGAGTGTGAGTGTGAGTGTGAGTGTGAGTGTGACATTGTTGTAAATTATTTGGTGTGAGTCCCCTAGATGAGTATTGTCGCTCTTGGGACAGACACTTTATTAACTTAAAGTGCACATGAAACGAAAATTAAGTTTGTCTTATTTGAAAGTACTTTTAAAATGACAAAGTAACATCTTTTGCAGTTTTTTTGTTTTCTTGCTTCGTTCTTGAGATATTTCAGTTTGCTTGATATATTAAACTAATCAGTGACATCACAACGTGCATAATGACTTATTTATTTATTTATTTTATTTATTTATTTATTTATTTATTTATTTATTTATTTATTACGTTTTGCCACATTTGTTTACTATAGATAATAATTACATAGGTGTATTGTATGAGTGAATGAAACTTACTGGGAAAGGTTATATATCTTTGCTACTATTAAACGGAATCAGTTGAAATGAATATTTTTGTTGTTGTAAGGGAAAACACACACACACATAATTGTGATTCCATCTGATAATAGAAAATATATATAACCTTTCCTGGTAAGCCATTATGCACGTTGTGACGTCACTGGTTAGTTTCACATATCAAACAAACTGTGATATCTCAAGAACGAAGCAAGGAAACAAAAAACTGCAAAAGATGTTACTTTGTCATTTTAAAAGTACTTTCAAATAAGACAAACTTAATTTTCGTTTCATAGACACTTTAAATAAAAAAATACAACATGCATGCATAAACGGTTTTATAACAGTAACATATTTGTTGTAAGGCTAAAGTAGTTAACGCGTGTTTAATACGTCATTTTGCATCTACTGCATGCACGATGCATTAAACACTTATTTACTGGCGCCAAGGGAAACAGTGTGTTTTGCGAAGCCGAGGGCAACAACGAGTAGTTGAGGGGCCACAAAACACACTGTTTTCCCGAGGTACCAGTAAATAAGTGTTTTGTTATATATCAAGGTCAAATGACAACAAAAATGTTGAGTAAAATCTTTAGACGTTGTTTTTAATGAAAGAAAATTGGAGAAAACAAAGACAATCTGAACCTGACCATCTACTTCCGGTTTTGATATTTTTCCCTAGGGAAAAATAAATGTAATGATACCCGCTGCCATGGGTTACGCGGGAAACATCACGATTTTCGGACCACCACGCGAGGACCGCTCGTCCAATCAGAGAGCTAGAAAAACGGATTTTGACACTTGATATATAACAAGTAAAATTGACACATATAACATAGTTGACAGTACCACAATTCTTTTCATCAGAATTATCTGAACAATCTTTATCTTTATCACATATCCAAGCTTTTTCAATACATGTTGTGCCTTTGTCACATTGAATCTCGTGTGGTTGACATGACGATGAAACACCAGCTACAATTTAGAAAATAATATTATACATTAGGTTATTTTACGTGGCAGGGCGGATATAAAACATTTTCTTTTCGGATCGCGCCTTACAAATAACGTAAATAAACGTCTGTTGGCGTCGCCAAGAGACATGGGTGTAACCCCAAAAAGTTTTTGTACACCGTGTTCTTCAACTGGTCCAGCGTTTTCTGGACAAATTAACTTGATAAAATTTGAAAAAAACATAATCTGGTTTGAGATTTATGTTCGGGTTTACAGACTTAAATTTAGTTGACGCTTGTGTCTGCTAAACTGCACTTGTCGCTTATCTAGTGGGCTTCTTCTTTACTTGTGTTACTGCGTGTCACTGCTTTGACTAGAACATTTTAAATTACAATTGCACTGTAGAAAACCAACACACCACTCCTTCCCTTGCTGCATGCATGGCTGTCGGTCTTTGTGCGATAACGTGATTTTTCAGTGTGCATTTTCATACACAAACTGACTTATTTTTACTTTTTCTATGCCTCCAAATCCTTGAATTCTTATTGTGTAAAACAAATAGATTACGTTTTTCTGCGTGTACTGTGAACAGTGCCGGATTAACCTTCCCAAGGCCGGGGGCAAAAATATCTTAGGGACGGTCACAAAATGAGAGCAATCCCCGGAGTACGGTGAACTGAAAGCGTAGGTTGATCGAATCATCGGAGGTTCGTACTTAGGCTGCCTCAGGCACCACTCCCGTCCCGCTTTCAAACAGAAGGGGGTCCGTGGCTGAGATTGTGATTTGATCAGGCTAGTTCGGACTTTCAAAGAGAAACTGCATAATTTTTTTATTCACTCATTCTTTTGGCCATTCTTTGGGGCCGAGGGCAAATGCCCCCATAGGTAATCCGTCACTGACTGTGAATTCTGTAATAGATCACAGAAGACGTCGTGCATGCACAGTGTGTGTTCTTTACACGCTATGACGTCATCTGTGATCTATTACAGTACACACACACGAAAAAATGTAATCTATTTAACAAATAGATTCCATTTTGCCGTTGTCTGTTCAGTTTTTGATGCACAGATGACGTCACAACGTAGTCGAGTTCTTACCACGTTGTTACGTCTTCTGTGCATCTTTTACTAAATAGACAACAAAAAATGGAATCTATTTGTTTTACACAATACAAAAATTTAAAAGGTTTTTATCGAAACCCTTGCCGGATTTTGGGGCATGAAGAAGGAGAAAAGCAAGTCAGCTGACGTGATCGGACGTGTCCATGTGTCTGTCCTCTAATAGATCATGGCGGGTATTGTATAATTGTAATTAATTTACTTACTACATCCAATTTCATCACTGCCATCCTTACAATCATCATAATCATCACAACGCCAAAGTTTAGGAATACATTTCCAATTTCGACAAGTAAAAAATATTGAACTATTGCATTTATGAAAACCTTAAAATAAAAAAAAATAAAAAAATTAATTACACAAGTCACAAGTCACAAGAAACTTCATATATATATATATATATACAAGAAACAAGAAATTTCGTATATATATAAAAATTAATTACACAAGTCACAAGAAACTTCATATATATATATATATATATATATATATATATATATACATATATATATACATATATATATACATATATATATACATATATATATACATATATATATACATATATATATACATATATATATACATATATATATACATATATATATACATATATATATATATATATATATATATATATATATATATATATATATATATAGTTAAAGTTCAAAGACTCAACAATTGGATTCCCATCGAGCACTCTGCCAAAGGTTTTTACAACATCTTCTACAGTTTTATATATATATATATATATATATATATATATATATATATATATATATATATATATATATATATATAAATTTTTAAATAAATATCTTAAAACTGAAACATCGCTACTCCGAGTTTCACGCCTCGTTTGTCGAGACGATCTTCAGGCGATTGAGTGAGGTAACACAAATTCAGTTCGTTAATGGCGTCAGAACATCAACTGTTTGCTGACGCAAGTTGGTTGCGCGCACGTTTGAACCTTCCTAAGTTTGAAGTTTGAACCTTAAACTTTAAACCTTAAAGTTTGAACTTTAAACCTAAGTTTGAACCTTCTTCGCGCGCACGTTTTTAACCTTCCTAATATCTTTTACTTACTAAGATATTTATTTAAAAATTTATATTGCTCTGCTGAATATTCACAGTATTGAGCACTCTTTTATCTACTACAAACAACGAAATATTATATATATATATATACATATATATATATATATATATATATATATATATATATATATATATATATATATACGAGTGTTTCGTAGGCATTGTTTTAGATACAGCAAATTACATTTTACTCTGATGAAGGGCTTCGCTTGAAACATCATCAAAAATATCATCTCGGCAGTTTACTACCTTTTCGCTTTGTAATATATATAGTTTAGTTTATATTATTTTTGATTAGAAAATCAACGGTCGTGAAAATCGATATGTCCGAAATGCCATCAAGCAAGACAGTCAGTCAACAGTTTCAATGAAATGTTGTTTTTAGTGGTACAGTTGTGGGTGGGTGGGGGTGAGTTTGTACTGTAACTTATTAGTTTACTTATTATTTTAATAGGTCACTAACGCAATTGGCTTACGCTGTGTTAGTGCTCCTGCGCTGTTAGCGGTTAAATGTCTTTTGTGTGTTATACACAACAGGACCTTCAGCAAGAAGGATTTTTAAAAGCTATTTCCTACATTTTAAAAACAGTTTTAACAAAAGATCTTAAACAGTTACAAACCATGATTTTATAGGAATGACAATGGAATGTGATTTTCAATTATTGGTTAAGAATTTTAAATTCTCTTTTTCGAGGGGCGAATCACTCCTGAAAAGGTGTACGAGATTTTCAAATTGTGATTTTCAAAATCCTAAGGAATTTTGGAAGGAATTTTGGGGATGTTCTGAAATTTTGATGCTGAAATTTTGGCGGATTTTAGAAATTTTCGGATTTTTATAGGTGTACGAGATTTTTGGAAGTGATTCACCTCTTGCCCTTTTTTACGTTCTTCCTTCTGAACAGCTAGCCATGTTGTTTTCAATTTTATTTCAGCGAAAAAACGTTTGTTTATTTCTTAACCAAAGCTGAACTGCCTCGGTTGCCGAAGTATACTAGATACGCCCCGGCAGTAAATAAAATATTTGGTTTCGTTTCGTACCATAGTTTAACCATTATTACCGTATGATAACCATTATTAAAAATATACTAGCTCCGTGCAATTGTTATATATTTATTAAGGTATCTTAGCAATAGATTACAGAAAGATAAATTAAGCCTCTCAACACAGAGGTGCAACAACTCAAAACCACAAAACGGTTGAAAGACCGTGCCTACGACAGTTTGCGTCATTATACGCCATATACAATAGTTTAAATATCATAACAATCATAACTGAACCTCAACGAGTGCTAGCCACTCAACACTATTCCCCCTTATAAATAGAGGGTGAATGTCCGTTCAGTTAAGTCTGAAGTTTTATCGATCGTGCATAGTCTTGCATCCACATCGGGGCTCTCCTTTCTCGATGTGGTCTCCTCGAGAGTGGACCTTCTCCCGCTTCCACATCTGTTTCTTCTGGAACGTCACCTTGGGACATTCCCAAGTTCCCTGGTTCGTCGTGGATTGTTTCTGGTGTTTCCGGTGTATCCCCTGTGGGTGACTCTGGAAAGTAGCTTGACCATGGAACATCACCTTGGGACATTCCCAAGTTTCCTGGTTCGTCGTGGGTTGTTTCTGGTGTTTCCGGTGTATCTCCTGTGGGTGACTCTGGAAAGTAGCTTAACCCTGGGTTAGTAATCCCTTGGGTTGGCTTTTTGCGCATGCAATGGTTCCTTGCCGGTAGTATCTCCACAACATCTTCGTCATCACTTGACTGATCACTGCAATCCGGTGCACGATTAGCCCTCGTTTTCTGATAAGTCTTCTTAACGTCCCTCTTGGGTGTTTCTGGAGTTGTCTTTTGACTGGTTTTGTCATCCTCTTTCCCAGGTAGCCGACAAGGTTTAAGCCTATTGAAGTGAACTACCATCCTCTTTCTCCCCCGACCGACTTTCTGGATACGGAAAACAACGTCCGACAGTTTCTTCACAATCGTGTAAGGGCCATGCCACGGTCTTGCCAGTTTTCTTGACAAGCCTCTCCTTACAAATGGTTGGTGTAACCACACTTTATCTCCAACCTTGTAACCAGACTCTGTTGACATGCTGTCGTAGTAGTCCTTGTATCGCTTGGACAATTTACCGGTTCTTGTTCTTGCTAACTCATGTACTCGTTGTAGTGTCTCTTTCATTTTTTGGACATATGTCGGTACATCTTGGATCAGTAAGCCCTGGTCGGTTGGTCCCTCCACCATTACATCGATCGGTATTCTTGCTTCCCTCGCGAACAACATCTTATGGGGGGTAAAACCAGTTGAAGATTGGACAGCCGTTCGGTAAGCCAAGAGCACATGCGAAATCCACTCGTCCCAGTCATCATGATTGTCGTTAACCACTTTCGACAACATATCCTTGATAGTCCGGTTGTTTCTCTCCACCAGGCCGTCGCTCTGGGGATGATATGGTGTCGTTCTGGTTTTCTTGATCCCGAGAAGTTTGCATAATGCCTGGAAGACTTTACTTTCGAATTCCCTTCCTTGATCGGTGTGTAAATACTGCATTACTCCAAATCTCGAAACCCATTCTTCCATCAGTTTCTTCGCTACCGTTTCAGCTTCGTGGTCGCTTATGGCGAACGCTTCCGGCCACTTAGTGAAGTAGTCATTCACTACAAGGATGAATCGGTTGCCTCGTTCGGTTGTTGGGAGTGGACCTACGATGTCCATTGCTACCCTCTCCATAGGGTAACCGCAGCGACTGGTCACCAATGGCGCTCGTGGTTTCTTCCTGGGGGGGTTTCTTTGTGCGCATTTCTGGCACCTTCGACAGTAGTTCTCGACGTCGTCGCGCCACCCTTTCCAATAGAAACGTGACTTGATCCGTTCACACGTCTTGGTAGTCCCTAAGTGACCGGAGGTAGGTAGGGCGTGACTCAGTTCAAGTATCTCCTGGACCATCTTTTGGGGCAGGCATACTTGGAGAACTTTTGTGGTTTCACTTTCCAACTCGTACTCTCGACACAATACTCTGTTTACCAGCCTCAATCGTTTAAATTGACTCCAAAAGCTCCCCGTCTCTGGGCTAGCACCAGAAATCTCGTTTCTGCTGGGTCTGGCTCCGGATTCTACCCATCTTACCACTTCCTTGAGTATGGCGTCATCACGCTGCAGGAGAACCAACTCATCATTATCCCAGCGGCAGGCCCATCCATCGCCTTCAGTGACGGCACAAGTAGACAATTGACTCGAACTCTGACTGTGATCCTCTACCATCTCGTCTGGCTCGGCATTTTCCTTAGTCGGTATCCGTGACAACCCGTCTGCATTCCCGTGTAGTCGTCCTGGACGGTGTTCGATTGAGAAGTGAAACTCTGCTAATCTTTCTAACCAGCGGGCGACCTGTCCTTTGGGTTGCTTGAAACTTCTCAACCATGTTAGCGCACTATGGTCTGTTCGCACCGTAAATTCCCTCCCAAGAAGATATGGCTCGAAATGTTCCATGCCCCAGACTAACGCGAGCAGTTCCTTCCTTGTGGTGCTATAATTGCGCTGTGGTTTGGATAGTGCCTTGGCGGCGTAGGCTATTACTCGCTCCTTCCCGTCTTCGACTTGCGACAGCACAGTTCCTAGACCAGTGTCGCTGGCGTCTGAATCCAGGATAAAAGGACGGTCGAAGTTGGGGTAGGCTAAGATTGGTGAACTTGTTAGTCGATCTTTTAGGATATCGAAAGCTGATTGGCATTCTGACGTCCACTTGAAGTTCGCTCCCTTCCTTTCAAGACCATAAAGTGGAGATGCGATGTCGGCGAAGTTGGGTACGAACTGTCTGTAGTATCCAGCACACCCTAAGAAGGAACGTAGACTGGATACATCATGCGGCTGAGGGAACTCCTTGATAGCTTTCACCTTCTCTGGATCGGTCGCGATACCCTTCTGACTAACCACATGTCCCAAAATCAGTGTCTCCGTCTTCAACAATTGACATTTCTTTGCATTCAGCTTCATTCCCGCGGCTTCGAGTCGTTCCAGTACAGCTTCTAATCTGCGGTTGTGTTCCTGGAAATCCTTTGCAAAGATGACAATGTCGTCAAGGTAAACTAGGCAATCTGTCCAGGTAAGGCCATTTAAAATGGTGTTCATAGCGCGTTGGAATGTCGCTGGAGCATTGGTTAATCCAAACGGCATTCGTTTGAATTGGAAATGTCCTTCTGGGGTCGAGAATGCTGTCTTTTCTCGGTCTTCTTCCCTCACTCCCAATTGCCAGTAGCCACGGACGAGGTCTAGATGGGTGAAGAAAACAGCACCAGAAAGAGCTTCCAATACGTCGTCACATCTGGGCAAGGGATATACATCCTTCTTTGTTACTTGGTTCAGCTTTCGATAGTCCACACAAAATCTTGGAGTGCCGTCTTTCTTTCTTACCATTACCACTGGTGCTGACCAAGGTGATTCGGACACTTCAATGACGTCGCTTTCGAGCATTGTCTCAATTTCTCTGCGTGCTTCTTCCCTCTGGTGATACGGTAGTCTACGCACTGTCGCTCTGATAGGCCTAGCTTCGCCTGTCTCGATGAAATGTTGGCTCGTTTTCAATTCTCCTAGGTCAGTCTTTCCTCTAGAAACTGCGCCACTGTGCTGACTTAGTATGTTGTATACCGTCTCCCTCTGATCTTTTGACAACGATGGGTTCTCTATCTTAAATAAATTAGCCATTTCTTCCATCGTCTCTTTGTTGCGTTCCCGACGACTTGTCACGGATGCATATGTCTCCTTTATCTCCGAATTGCTGATACCTTGGCAAACGTGGTAACATGATTGTTGATCCTCTGTCTTTTCTTCTTGTTCGGTTTCTACTAGTGGAAATAGCTTCCCAACTGTGCTACCTCTGAAGATCCTCACCGGCTTGGATAGGGGGTTGAATACTCGGACAGGGATTCCACCCTTGTTCACTGTTGCCACGACCTTGATGATACCTACCGAGTATCGGTTCTCAAATCTCGGTTCAGGTTCAAGTACTCCAGTTGTTTTACCAACGACACTGGCCTCTTCCACGTTACAACAAACGTTTACCATACATCTGGGTGGTATGGTAACTGAGGATGCTACCGCGACATGGCAAATCTTTCTAGCACTCGTCGAATCCATCTTGCATTCTAGGGCTCCAATCTTAATGGTTTCCCTTTCAAAGTCAATAACACAATTATTCTTCTTGAGGAAGTCAGCTCCTAGCAGCAACTCTTGGGCCAGGTCTTTGCACACGTAAACTCGATGGTGAATAACGGTATCTTCAATCTTTATGTCGATTTCTGCGATTCCACAAATAGCTAAGGGATTGTTGTTTGCTCCTAGTATTGGTTGATGCGATGACCACATGCTGGTAGCTTTGCTCTTTGTTCTATAGAAGACGTCCGAATGTATTAGCGTGACCGCTGCACCGGAGTCCACCAAGGCGTTGACGTGGTGTTGGTTTATTTCACACTTGATAAATATCGCATTCCCCATCGCCGCACTCGATACGCATTTTGGTGGATTCATAATCTCCGGGTTGACTGGCGCGGGCGGAGTCACCATCGGTAAGACCCCGCCCTGTTGGCGTTTCCCTGATCACTTCCGGATTGGTTGGTGTTTCTGTCATCAACTCTGGATCGGCATTCTCGTTGGTAATGACCTTGTTTCCCACACTTGTAGCAAATAACTGAACGCTTCCCTGGTGTTTTCGGAGCCGTCGTAGCTTCTAGTAATCTTTCCATCAACTTCGTCTGCTGGTCGAAATAATTCTTCGCCCATGCTGGGATATCGTCGTTTCTTGCGCCCGCCGTATTTACGCCAGCGGTTGACGTCACATCAACAATGTCGGCCATATTGATTCTTGCATCTTGGTGTTTGTTTTCTATGGCGTGAAGGCTCTCCAGTCTCAGGCCCGTAGAAAGTGCTTCGTCCAAACTTGTGGGACTTGTTTGACTTACTCCGATGCGTAATTCCCTCGAGTCGAGCGCACTGATAAACTGGTCAACGATCTCGTCCTCGATAAACGACGAATCTTTTCCCGGATACGCTCTTGCTGCCAATCTCCGCAAGTTAGTCGCCAAATCCACGAGTTTTTCTCCTTTTTCCCGTTTCCTCTGACGAAATGCTAATTTGTGAACGACTCTTTCTTGCGGCGGTGTCATCTTTTTGTTCAGGGCTGCCAGTAATTCTTTGTAGCTCGACCTTTCCTCGGTGCTTAACGTGATGTAAACCGTTTGGGCTCGACCTCTCAAGGAAACTGCTAGTTGCTGACAGCGTTGGTCTTCATTCCACTGGTTTATCTCTGCGCACAACTGGAAGTGGTTCAGCCATTCCTCCCAAGGCCCGTCTTTGTAGACATCTGGTTTCGCCCTGGAGTTTACCACTTGCTTTGCCACTGACTCAACGGACGGCGTCCGACCTCGCATTTCTTCCTCCATTTCTTTAAGACGTTGGGTAAGTTCCTCTACTTCTATTTCGAGGTTTCTTTCTTTCTCAGCCATCCCACCGCTGCCACCAAATGTTATATATTTATTAAGGTATCTTAGCAATAGATTACAGAAAGATAAATTAAGCCTCTCAACACAGAGGTGCAACAACTCAAAACCACAAAACGGTTGAAAGACCGTGCCTACGACAGTTTGCGTCATTATACGCCATATACAATAGTTTAAATATCATAACAATCATAACTGAACCTCAACGAGTGCTAGCCACTCAACACAATTATGTACTCTTCTTATATAGGCAAGTTTGACGTATCGCCAAGTGCCTTTACACTTCTTTCGTGTTCAAATCACACCAAATGTACCTTTATAAGAGTACATAGGCACAGGAGCGGTATGTTTTATTTGTTTTATAAAATATATATGAAGAAAAGCTAGCTTTTCCCGCCAGGTGACGCCAACCCACTCCACTCCACGCCATTTTACGTCATTCATGATCTTCATACTCTTATAAATGCACGGAGCCCAGCCAAGCAGAGCGTGCGTAGAGGACACTTTATTTTATAATATTATATATAATAATATATCATTACACGATTCTTGTAGTTCATCGGAAGCATCCCCACAATCATCTTGTTCATCACACGTCATTCTCCACGGAATACAGCGACCATTTGAACATGAAAAGTCATACAAAGAAGAACAGGATCTAATATCCACTAAAAAAGAAGAGGTTGATATATTTTAGTGTATATAAAATTAAAAAAAACGAGTTTTAACAAACTGTATCATTTCGAAAAAACTCTGAAAATTATACATATTAAAATTTTACAATTTCAGTTCCATATCTCACTTTGCTCTTGAGAGTTTTAGTAGGGCGTAGGAGCCTGGGGGACACATGTCCTTCCACTTTTTCCACAAATTTTTTAAATTTTGTTAAATTCTCCTCTCCAAAATGCAGAAAATGCCATTTCAGAGGCCTCAGAAATTCCAAATAAAGGGAGAAGCCCCCTGTCCCACTAATTTGAAAACATCAAATCTTGCCCTGCGTGCTTAGTATTTCGATTTGCAAAATAATGATTTGTGACACATGCGTGCAGTATGTGAAATACTGCAACAAAATCGATTCCTGAGAGATCAGACATTAAGTGTTTTTATATAGCTAGGTTTTTGCAAGGTTTAGGCTTAAAAATTGTAAGTTACATTTTATGCCTACGCGGAAAACATTTGATTTATCTTATGCCATGTGACCAAATTAATGAGCCAATGGCAGTTTCTACCAAAACCAGTAAAGTTCTCGTCGGGCCTAAAATAACAACCCGTCAATAACGAGCCTAACGTAAAGGAATGTAATCACGTGAGAGGTAAACAAAGACGTTTCGATCGTTGAAAAGATCTCGCAAGTCAACGCCTTATATGTACACGATGTCGTGGACTTTCCACCGTAGCTAGTGTTTGCGTCCTTTAGATGTAACGTCGAACGCTGCTATAATAAAGGACTAAAGAACCATATGAAATAAACTTGCATAAAGACTGCATTCTTTCACTGACGTATTAACACGTCGTTATTATAGTACATTCAATATACATTTATCGAAAATTCAGCTGTATAACAACATGCACATTATTAAATTTAGTCAATATGCCAACTTGGTTAGCCAAGTACGGTTGAAAAACTGTAGTATTAGACTAAACTGCAGTTTAGCAGACACCACTCGTCCGCTGACCGTCTGAGAAGGTGTCTTAGACGGTAATAATTCCATGTCCTAAATAACCCAGGTACTTCATGAAAGCCTCACCCCAACACACACCCTAATCCTAACCAATAAATTCGTGAATATAGGACATGGATTTATAACCTCTTAGACCGCCTTAGGGTCAGAGTTTATGATGGAGTTGAGCCCACAGACTTTGCCAAAACGTGCATTCGACCTGTTCGGGAAAGGCAAGAAGAAAAACAACATCAAGTTGTACGTGAGAAGGGTGTTCATTAAATGGACACATATGATGGATTCTTGAATCTCGTCAAGGGCGTGGTCGACTTCGGAGATTTGCCTTCGTTTTTGCAAAGTGTTTGAGCTGATGTCTGGCGAACTGCAGTTGTACCTTATCTTATATAGGTACTGCCCTTTTTAAAACCTTACCGCAATTTTCTTCATCCATATTGTCACCACAGTCATTATCCATGTCACAAACCCAGGCTTTTGGAATACAATGTCCAGCTTTACCACACATAAATTCAGTGGTGCTGCATGATCCTGTATAACGATTATAATAATGCAAGTGTACAGAACGCTGGTAGGCTAGTAGCGTCCTCATACAAGATGAAGATGCAAACATTTGTTGAACAACAACATGGCACGTCACTTAGAATATAAAATGTGGGACTAATACTAAATCAAAGCGCATGCTCACATCGTAGCCTATTAAACCTACCTCGAAGGTTTATCAGCTCTTAATTTATTATCGAGTCGGTTTTCTTTGTTCTTTCCAGGTCTTTATATCGCATAAAGCCCTTGAATACTAATTAGATAAGAAATGAAGGAAAAAACTAGGAAAATCTTTGTCCAAGGTAGAAAAAAACAACAAACTTTGTTGGAAAACCTCCTCGATAATAAATTAAGTCAGATAAATCCCT
Organism: Corallium rubrum; assembly: GCA_964035015.1. NCBI lineage: Eukaryota > Metazoa > Cnidaria > Anthozoa > Scleralcyonacea > Coralliidae > Corallium > Corallium rubrum. The sequence continues at coordinate 1,311,342 of OZ035998.1, forward strand.
CGAACGTCGGGATTTATGCGATATAAAGCCCTCGGACGCTTCGCGTCCTCGGGTCTTTATATAGCATAAATCCCTCGTTCTCGGGATTTATCTATTACTTAAAATGATGTGGTTTTAGCTAACTTAAAATAGGCGTTTTAGAAGTAATTTACAGAATTCGTGTCCGTTCTGTCATGGGATACAGAACGGCCACTCATTCTGTAAATAGTACATATAAAATATAAAATTGGTTATTAATTAAAAGAAACTGACTATATAGTTCATTCCTTACTTGCTACGTTCAAAAACAAACTCTCTCTAGCCACACCAAGTTTGTTCTCTGCTTCGCAAATGAATTTTCCATCATGAACATCTTTAACTTTAACAATAGTCAGCAAATGCTTTTTATCTTGTGTTGTCATTTCTATATCGTCTTCGTCAACATCATCTTCTGTGAACCAGGACACAGTGGGTACAGGATAACCATCAACTTCACAGTGTAGAGTTACTCTTGTATTTTTATCAACAGTTTTATTTCTACTTGTCTTAATAATAATTGGTGGATACATTACAAAGAGACGAGCGTCACTCATCAATTGCTCGTCCATATTATTTTGAACAATACATGTATACCTTCCTCTGTCCATTCTTTGAACGCCCATCACTTCTAGAGTGCCATCGTGAAGAACCCGTATGCGTCCGGATGTCTCGCCTGCTGATAAAAGTAGATTACCTTTTTGCCATGATATTGTCGCTTCAGGACTGCCTTCAGCAAAACAATAAAACGTTGCAACTGAACCAAGATGGACTGTTACATCGACAGGTTTTTGAACAAATGACAATGGAACTGAAAAAATAAACAAACCCAAGCATTTTAGTTCTCAATAGAACTAAATATAATAATATTCTTAAATATTTTCTTCGGAATATTATGCTGAATAAAAGAACACGTGCATGGAATAAAAGAAGTGGTGTGGACATTTCTTCACAAAATTCCACACCAAAGTGAATAAAATCATCAGCTGAGGATCATTCAGTTCCAGTCAATAATTGATATAATATGAAATAAAAAGGATGGGTCACTAGCCAGCTTAGTTTTGTATATAGTATGGGAGTCTAACGTCTCAAGTTTGGGAGTCTGACGAGTGACGAAAGGGCCTTCGCTCCTACGTTAGACTTCGCTCGAAACGTTAGACTCCTACGTTCTCTGTTTCGGCAGTATATCGAACCTTATACTATCATTCGATTGTTGTTTCAACACTGCCTACGCAGCACGCTACTTTTATTTCACTTTTTAATTTGTATAGTTACATTAGATTTTGTGCATATTTAACTATAAAGCATTAATAGTTTTAGAAGCGAGAATTTGTGGAAATAGCTTTCGACCTGTTGACTCAGGCCTTCATCAGAGCAAAGCCCAATCTTTTGTTTTCACGTTCATTAATATTTATACAGCAACGCTGCTATTGGTTGATTGCTTCATTATACCAAACATGTGTTCAGCAAGCGTTAAGGTGAAATAAGTTGCACAAACGTGAACAAAAACCTAGAACAAAGACGGTCGCGTTTCCAGACAATTTATTTCTAGGGACTACCCTCAACCTAAATTAATCTAAAGAATTAATCATTTCAAAATAGCTTGTTGTGAATAATGATAAACTCATGTCAACAACAATCACAATTAATCACATCACTTACCAACAAGTGCAACAACTATTCCTGGACTTCTTCTAACTCCCGCCATGTTGTAAGCTTCACAATGATAATAGCCTTCGTCGTCAGACTCAAATCTGACGATAGTCAACGTTTCAAATTCATCGATTATCACTCTTTCACCTTTTGCCTCAATTTTTTCTCCATTTTTGTACCAGCTTACCAGAGGTGTAGGTTTCCCATAAGGAGGAACGCATTGTAAAACAACTGTGTCGTTAATCTTGTAATAACCACCTTTCGGAATTGCTTTAAATATATTCTCTAATACTACATTGAAACCAAAATATCAATATACAGTATTAGTCGTTTACTGAGAAAGCTCGGTTGAACATGTTTTAGGACAAAAGTGCAGGCATGTCGGCCACGTAACGACGATTTTACAAACATTTTTTAAAACGAATAAAGGTATCCTTCAGTAACATATAGAGTAAAAAATTGTAAAAAGTGCAAGTGCAGCCAACTGTTACTGTGTAAAATATGGTTTAATGAGTTTAGATAGGCTAGTCCAATGTTTATAATATATACAAAGTGAAAGTTATTTCAAATTTTAAATATATAACAAAAGAATTATATTATCACCCTACATTTTAATCATATAATTCTTTTGTTATATATTTAAAATATTCAAATATTTGTATATATAAACATTGGACTAGCATATACTTTCTGATGATGTCGTTGTACGACTACTACGAACTCATTAAACCATATTTTACACATTAACAGTTGGCCGCATGGCACTTTTTACCATTTTTAATTAAAGTTTAAATTTTATAAAGATATAAACTAAAGCGGTCCCAGCCTGACTGAGAATCTTTGTATGTTTTCATTGACTCCACGTTATTTATATTCGGTGGTAGTATTTTCGTTTTTAAGAGCTTGAATTGTGTTCCGATTTGATTTGATTTGACATGATCAACAGATAAACAGACCGAGTGATTTTGGCAAACCGAATATTTTTCAAACAACGTGATTTCGCGACGGCTAGTTACAACGAGTTTGCCGGTTGAGTTTGGTAAATATTAATTCTACTACTGATTTGTTTTCCTGTCGTTAAGCATGAAAAATACAATTTTGCTTGTGAAAGTATAGCCATAACTTAGTTGACTTTGAGAGAGTTCAGTTGATCAATGATACAATTTGTAACATTTTAGTAGCTAACATTCTCGGTGGCAGACTGGGGTTAAAAATTGAAATCTGTACTGGGAAATGTCGGCGTTGAAGAGGACCACCAAAGCCTTATGCAATGTCTGCCTCCTCCGCAGGAGAATTAAATATAGTCTAAGTTTAAATATTAGGTCGAACTTTTTATAAACTAGTATTTATTTTTTTAATTAAATTCTAACCATATTTTTAAAGCGCATTTTAACATTTCCAGAGAACTATCTATAAGCTGGTATAGAACTAATCTATCCACAATATATTGTTTATTTATTAAGCTGCATGATCAGTCACTAGCAAGAGTTATCTCCATTTGTTTACCTACCTTGGGATTCTGTTGTCTGAGTACTAAGTGCAAAAATCGTTAGCATTGGAATTAGGATAGACATTGTACCAAATACCTAATTTTCGAAATCTCGAAAAAAGACAAAAGACCAAACATTTATATCAAGACAACGTATTGTCTAGCTATAAAATATAACATTAAAAGTCTAAAGTGATATATATATATTACATATAAAAGCCTCACACATGAATTAGATCACATTCAATCTTCACATATTTTATACCCTGCGTCCAGAGGTTTTCTCCCGTAATTTTATAGCGGTAAAAACAGGAAAGGAGAGAAAACCTCTTGTAGGAAACGGTACGAACCTCACTTTCATGTAATTCAGGCTATATTTGGCTACAAATCTCATAGGCTAATCTGATACAGGTTTAACCAATCATATCACCCTAGTAATAAGAAGTTTAGCGAATCAAAACTCTGTTTGAAGGTTATCCAATCAGAGATGGTGAACACATTCTGTTCTATTGGAGCGGTTTGATCAATCATCGTACACTACCGCTTCCTACCATGCAGGTTTTCGCCTCTCTTTCATCTTTCCGCTATAATTGTAAAATTACGGGCGTAAAAACCTATCTTTATGGGCACTTATAATTACAAAGGCGAGCCGAAAACTTACTTATTAAATTCTAAGTGTGCGCAGGCAGTGTTTAGATAAAGCAAAGTGAAAATGTCGTAAATTACCGCGAGGTCTTTGCTAACGGAAAACTGACGTTGCTAGCGGAGCCGCCCTTCAACAGAGTGAAATGGCCTCAGCTCGAAACATCAGCTTTCCATTACCAAGAACCTCAACAGTTTACTATATTTTCACTTTGCTTTACATAATGAATACTTTAGAATACTTTAATGAATAGTTAGCGGAAAAGATCATTTTAACTCCGACCTAACTTCTCCTTTCTTGTCTTTCCTGACAAAAAGCAGAGTGACTGTCCCTCCTTCACCCCCAGTCAAGGCCAGATTAGGGTTGTCAGCGCGGGGTCCCTTGACACCTCCCTCCCCGAGTCCCGAGCCCTGGGGCCCAACGCTTTCTATAAACGAAGTGCAGAACAAAAATTTGCGCAATCAGAAAGCGCGGCACCCGCGGCATATGACCCCCGTCCGAGGCAAATCACTTTAAGAATCTCGTACACTTTGCCAAAAAATCCTTAAAATTCCAAAAATTCAGAAAGTGAGTTGCCCCTCGCCCCTGCATGTCCCCAGGTACGTAGTTATTTAGTTTCTAAATAGAAATCGCTTGAAACATTGCACATGAACACCAGTTCAAGTTATACTCCAGTTATGACGGATCACGTTATAATATCACCATAGCAACAAATTAGTTTCCAGAATTTGCTTTCAGAATACGTTCCGAATAGTTTTTGTAATATTAGTATAGGTAATCGCATGGGGCCGAGGAAAATTACGGTTTAATTTCACGAGTGTTTTCAAAATTTTACAAAATTGCCCGAGTCGCGAAGTGACGAGGGTAATTTGCAAGATTTTGAAAACACGAGTGAAATTAAACCTTAATTGTACGAGAACTCATGCGATTATATGTGTTAATAATATAGTTCGACATTTTCTGGAGTACTGTACCGAATGTACGAATACTCCCAGTTTAGATAGCTAGGGTAAGTCATATTAAACAAAAGACCATAACTTTGGTCTTTGTTTGGTATTTTATTCTAGTTAATACCAGACGGTTTTATTCACCTCTGGGAAAGCGCTCGGACAGGAACAAGTTATAAACTATCCAACTCTTTCCTATCCAAATTGGTCTTGCCTCTTGATTTGATAATTTATTCTGACTAACAACGACGATTTTATCTCCCTCTATAGGGAATCTCTCGTCCTCGGACAGGAATGAGTAAAAACAACATTTTTGTTTTGTGCCTGTGGGCCAGCTGTTCAACTTCATTAACCCCGTGGAGCTAATTCACTTTGAATGATAACCCAATGATTAAACCCACTTATATCCTGGTCCCAGTGGTTTTCTAATAATACTGAGTATTTTTTTTATAATGAACACTATTTTAATGGGGTGTGTCAAGCTATATTTAGCAATTCTGGTACAAACAAAATTGTCCTAAAATCACACAAAACTTCACAATAACGATTTTAAAAGATATAAAAACACAAGAGATATTAGAAACTTGCACAGAAGTACGGATGGCCAAAATTCAGCGAGATTGAGAGAGGATTGCAGAGAGACATCTTGATTTCTGTGCGGCAAAACAGAAATCAAGTTTAGCTCAATTTGTGCGCGAGAACTTGGTTTTAAATTTTCCTAATTGAATCAATGTACAGATTTAATTTTGAAGTTTGTAGCTCATAATATGAATGAGACGATTTAGGCTAAAAATACGCAAAAAACGAGGCGAGAAAGCCTAACTTTATTATGACTCGCTTTTACTATACTTCAAGTCAGTCAACATCATGCCCAAAGAAAGACTTTCCTTTTTAAGCCGATTAATGTAATTTATCTTTGATCACGCCTATATAGGTTTGTATTCCTATAGGTCGCCTAAAAAACGTAACAATTGCCTATAGAAATCCATAGGATCATCCTATACTACTCCATAGGTCAACTTACAGACTTTTTTGTGAGGGATAGTTAGAATCAACACTTCTCTCCAGGGAGAGAGGGACTGTCTCTAGAGATATCAGTGTATACTGTATACTGTATACTGTATAGTTGGTTATCTGACTGATCACATAAACTGCGATTCAATGCTTCTTTGATTTAATGCTTTTTTTGCCCTTATAAGTTAATTATCATAAAATCAATTTTAATTAAAATTTTCAGCTTGCAGCTGTAGATGAGGCGGCTAGCCCGATTTTAATGATATGTCATGAAATTCTTATTATGAGTATTTGAGAAATGGAAAATCACATAACAAAGCAAAATTGGGTTGGTTTTTCTGCACACGGAGTATTATAATTCCTTTTTGTAATCAAAGAAAGATTTTCGTGAGTCATCGTGACATAAAATCAGCACAATGTGAAGGTTGTCAGTCAATCCCTGTCAATTTGAGCACTTAAGCAGCCAAAACGCGCCAAATATTATCACGTAGGAATAATCCTGAGCACTTACAGCTTCCTGGAAAACTGAAAAGTTTACAATCCATCTATCACTATGGTTAGTAAAAAATCTTTTCACTGTCCATGCTATCGGTAAACTACTTAAAAAAACAATTTGAATTATTTTACCAAACAAATTTGCGCAACATCTATAACAGTGATTTTTGTCACCCTCGACACTTCCCCTATGTTGGCTTCATCAGTTTCATGCAGGTGGAGTCCGCCCGCAGGCTACTGACTTCAACGGTTACAATTTTTCAGTATTGAGTATTGCGGCTGGAAAAATTGTTTTGATTGTGTGCAAAATCTTCATCAAGCAGCTAGAACAAGACCTTTCTGACCTTTACCTCCGCTGTTTGGTGCTCAAGTGACAAAAGACGCACTTATTGACAATTCAGTCGTTGACATTTTTGAAGATTTGTATTGCGAGCTATAAAGACATACTCAACGAAAGTTGTCAGACAACGATGCGATATCTTCTTGGAGCAACTAATTTAATAAAATTAGTTTAATACTGTAACTCCTTTTACTTTTCTTTATCTTTTTAGCCAGTCGCTAGCTATCCAAAAGGTTACAAAATAATTAAAATGACATGAGTACAAATTATTTCAAGTAAAAGTTTATCTAATTGATTTTAGAGAGGGCAGAATGCCAGAAGATACATCTTTACGCAGCCAGTAAACTAGTCAGTAAGCTTGATCAGAATTTTAATCGTAAATCTTATTTCTCAGCATGATCTCAGCTCTCAGTATGACTACCAGTTTATTTAACACAGCTATGTATCTTATGCAAGAAACTGTATGTCTGTATAATGCATTGTGTCATTATTGGTGTGTGAAATTGCGGAAATAATTCTCGGTATGCCGTCGTTCCTTTCGTTCAACCGAAACAGGAAACATCCCAATCTTATTCAGCAAAAGCCTACCGTGTCAAAAAACACAATAAGCAAATAACTCCAGGATATTAAAATTCTTGACTAAACGTCTGTAACTTCAATTTAGGTTAGCGACAAACACCAGAATTACTATATAGTAATGAAACCATAACGTGGTTCAGTCTTGTTGACGTATAATAGCTAGGCCTACAACATGTTACCCATTTGATACAGCTTGTATCAAATTTTCAAATCTCTATTCCACTAAACAGAAACGATATATACATGTATATTCAAAACCAACATCTAAAACGATTCATTTTATAGAATCTTTTGCTTCTATTTCAAAACCGTTTTGAATGCTTGAGGAATGAAGTTGCGGAGACGAGCGATTTATTGCGCGCATTTCAGTTACATTCAAGAACTGAAGACAAAGATACATCGCGCACATTTCGCACATTGTTCTGAATAACTGATCTTTCGAACGACATTGTGTGTAGTTCTTATGCCTGATTTGAACATTTCTTGAATAAAACCAATGCATAAATAGCAGACTTCACTTGCGCAAATTAATCTGGGTACATACCTTTTATGATCGTTCAACGCCGCTCTGTCTTCTCTTCTTTCTAAACTTGCGTCGATATCAAAGCTGCGATTCTATTTGAGATTATGCGTTGTCCTCAGACGCAAGGATAATAACAAAATACCATACAATCACCGTCTTTATGTGTCAGTTGATAAGCATCGACGCCTAAGGATAATAGGATCCCAGTCAAGTTGGTAGTCCTTGCACTTATTTCACGCTGCTGCTGAGTGCTGTGCATCAATACATGTCAAGTTATTGTGTGTGTATTATTACAATGATGTATGGTCATTGCTCGATATATTATTATTCACGCAAACTAAACGGAATTTATTCCTGGTGAAATGACAAATAATCAGTCCTAGTATGTCTCAGCCAGGTAATAGTTGATGTATTTGTTGTCAAAATCTCAGTGTGAAGTAATTACACTATGGGTGACTGGTGTATGCTCTCTATACTCTCACTTGGCTCCACCGGACAGTGAGAAATTGTGGGATTAGCTAGATTGTTATTTTGCAAAGGACCTCACGCACTTCAAGACTTCCCTTTTTGAAACGGAAATACTCTGATTGTAAATATCTCATTAACATTGCGATATCGATTTGGTTTCAAGTGTTACATGTAATAGTCTGTATCATGAGTATTATATATATATATATATATATATATATATATATAAATATATATATATATATATATATATATATATATATATATGTAGTGTCAGTGTAATGTAAAATAACAATAGTGTAAAATACCAACGTGTGTGATAGAGTAAAGATCGCAATTTGGGCCATCATGAATTTTTGGAATTGACACACTACAGACTACTGGTATGTTTAAATAAATTTCACTTTTGTTCCGACAGAGCTGTGAGTAAAAACCTACCAATCTCGTCTGAACATGATATGCTGTGGCGAAGCGCAGTTCAATGCTCTGTGTATAAAAGTATTCCAATCGGATGTATAGTTACGGCAAATTATGATCACCTTCTCACGCGCAAAGTTAGCCTGGCGGTTTTAAAGGAGGGGGGTTGGTAAAACCGCCAGCTACGCTAGCGCAAAGTATATAGCAGACTAACAGTTGTGATTGTCAACAATACATTAATTGGCTACAGAATGTCTGCTTCTCACATCGTCATAGGCCGATAGAGTGAAAACTAATCTGAATAACCAAATCCAGATGAGATCGTTGTATAAACAATGTCGCTATTAGACTGTAAAATCATACTATGGCTATGCATGTACTATGTTACAAGTATCGTCACGATAAACTCGCAAGCGAGTAAATAATATATCAAAATAATGACAATTTCCTACTCAAACGAACAGAAACGCTATCATTCATTAGCAACGCTAGTCATCCTTATCGATTAAAGAGGAAAACAAGTTTGATTCTTCGCTTCGAACAACATTTTAATCATTAATAAAAATGTAATAGAAGTCGTGTTTTTTTAAACGGCCTGAACGGCTGTAGTCTCCTTCGCAGACGTCTTGTGGGCTTTTGCACTAGAACGGCTGAAGAGTGAACAATTCTCAGAGAGACTGCTTTCCTGATGTCTGATCACTCGTCTCGGATGTGTTCTGTGTCCAAAAGAACTATATAGATTATCAAAACCCTCAGGATATCAATTCTTTCTGATGTCTACCAGGCGACACATACTGTTTGCCGATTGTCATCGTGTTTTATCCATAAACTCTTCCTTTTGAAGGAGATGCGAGACAATGTAGAACTTTGTTGGTCCACAATTGATTCAACATGTGTAAACTAAAGAAAGTGTACAGTTTCAGCCTGAAAATACATAGCTGAAAGACAACTTTATCTCGACTTTATCTAGCTATTTCCTACTATTTATACGATAAAACAGTGGGTTGCACTGTGGGAAATTTGCCTCCGCAAATCGTTAAATCTCCACACAAATCACTGGGTTTTTTAGTATTTATTAGAATAATATACAATCACAATTTTCACTCACTGACTGTCAAGTGTTCTTGACTCACTGTCGCAGTGGTTTAGAATAAGGGAGTGAGGGGGATTAATAAACTCAAAGTCGGTAATGTTATATGATTGGCTCACTAGTACTAAACACTTAACTTCAAGGTCTCGACTATAAATTTAATCCAGCTGATTAACTAACCCGTACGCGTCATTGCATTCCGTAGTACTTTGACACTATATATAAGTGAACCCTAATTGTAATGTAGCGCAGTTCACGACACACTCCCCCCATGTGAGTCCGAAGGAATCACATGTCCAGTAAGTGAACTCGTTTCCTAAATGTGCTGTTTATTGTCCCAATTCATATTCAGTGATATAGCTTCAGTGGCGCAACTATAGGCATCTGGGGGCCTGTGGGTTCGGGGGCATGCTCCACCGGAAAAGTTTTGAATCTAGGGTCTCTGAAATGGCATATCCTGCACTTTGCGGGCACTTTTGAGCAAAATCTAATCACTCACACTCAGATTCAAAATCTGTTAAAGTGGGAAGATTATTTGAGCATAGCCTGCGCGCAGACATTTTAACCCAATCTCCGCGGATTGGGTAAAAAGTCAGTGCACACTGCACATGCTAATAAGGGCACTTTTTGCCAAAATTTTTTGGGGGTAAATCCTACCCTCCCGGTCGCACCGCCCCTGCGTATGGGTGTCAAAGCATCCCCCCCACCCCCCAAGAGATTTTCAGTGTAAGACTCAAGACTGTTAGACAAAGTGGCGGGCCCTGAAGGGTCCGGGGAAATGCTCCCCCAGGACATTTTTGATTTTCTAATGCTCTGAAACGCTATTTCCTGCATTTTGAGGGCAGGTATAACCATCAGAGGGGGGGGGGGGTTCTATGGAACCTACGGATCTCGTCACAAAATGCTCGGGGCCCCTAATTAATTCCTTTTGCTCGGGGCCCGTGTGGTTTACCCACTCTTCCCAATAGGTAGTTGCGCCATAGGCGTAGAGTATGGGGGGGGGGGGGGCTGAGGGGCTTTAGCCCCCCGAGAAATATCAATGGGGGGGCTGAGCCCCCCAGACATTTTGCAGCAACTGACTCATCAATCACCATTGACAAATCATAGGTTGCTCGTTAGGCTAAAGTAACTGTTACAGCCTCATTCCTGTCAGCCAAAAGCACCCATGAAAACTTGTTGAAATGTGTTGTATTTTAACTAGTTTTTATGACATTTCATGACTTTCAGTGTTCTTAAAAATCACCCAGAATGCAGGAAATGGCATTTCAAAGACTTTAAATTTCAAAAATTTCCGGGAGGGCATGCCCCAGACCCCCCTACAAGAATCCCTTTTTGTAAACACCCCCACGGGAAAATTCTTAACAAGGCCCTGTTCAGCACTTCAGCCCCCCTGGACAAAAACAAAACTCTACGCCTATGAGTTGCGCCACTGGATAGCTTCATTTACTGCTTCGTCTACAACTGCGCTTGTCTTCGTGGTTTGAAGACTGCCGCTTGTACATCTCAATCATGCTTGGCTTGGTTAACGTCACACTGGAGCTCTAAAAGGTAAATCAGTTGAATTGGTCTTTCGAGTTTACCTTTGGCTGTTTGCAGTTGAACTCCTCTAACCACTTTCTCTTTCTCTTGAATAAGTCGCGTCACTTTCCCAATCTTCCACTTCTTGCGATTCTTTTCGTCACCCTTTACCAGCACGATGTCTCCTTCACATGGTTGCTTTTCTTGATTTCTGTTGCCTGAGTGATGCTTTCCTCGCAGACTTGTTAGATATTCTCTGGTCCATCTTTTCCAGAGGCTATCTTTTACTGACTTCATGTATTTAGCACGCTTTCGCAGATCACTATCTTCTATGTGGTGAGCTTCTACTTCGAGTTTGGTGTTAACACATGCAGGGAACTCTATATCGTCTTCCAGATAGCTTAACGGTCGATTGTTCATGCAGATCTCCACGTCTAAGACTGCTTCTGAAAGCTCCTTGAAGGTGAGAAATCCTCCCTCCCCCAACAACTTTGTAGAACGCTGACTTGAAAATACCTATCAAACGCTCGAACTGGCCGCCGCACTACGGTGCACGTGAACGATTGAAGCGCCATTTGATCTCATATTTGATGAGCTGATCGTGAAATTTCTCGTCCTCCCTCACTTTCCGTAGCCAGTTCGCAGCTGCCTTGAAGGTTTGGCCATTATCCGAGTAAATCAGAGCTGGTCGTCCTCTCCTTGCAATCAGGCGTTTTAGACTCTGTAAGAATTCTGCGGTCTCGAGGCTCTTTAAAACTTCCAAGTAAACCCCTCTCGTCAGGCTACAGGAAAACAGAACGAGATACGCCTTGCTTTCTTGCTTCTTAGTTATTTTGTATTTTAGTGGCCCGGCAAAGTCGACTCCTATCACTTTGTAAGGAGTTGTTCCTTCGGTACGTGTCTTCGGCAGCGGTCCAGGCTTTAGGGCGTGGTATGCTCGCGCACTTAATCTTTTACACGTCCAGCAATTCTCCTTGATTTTCTTTGCGAGGCTACGAAGGCGAGGAACCCAATATTTCTCGCGAACTTTCGCCATTGTGAGTATTACTCCCCCATGAAGTGTCTCTTGATGAGCTTCTTCGACGAGCTTCTCGGTGAATGGTGATCCGCTGTCTGGCAGATAGATCGGGTATTTTCCTTGGATACGGCCTTGACATTCCAATATACCATTTGGATTGGGCTTGAGGTTCAGCTGGAGCTTCTCCTCTTCGTACTTGTCGTCTTGTTCACCTTGGTTCTGTACGCGCTTGATCCACCAAAGTCGTTGCTGCTGAAGTTCTTCAGTTGTCAATGGGCCATCTCTTCTCTGTCTCGTCGCTAAACGGATATTGTCCATGCACGAATCTCCTTATCCATGCACCAATTCTCAAGGTTTTCTTTAGTGGGTGTTTTTTCACAAGGTGGAGGTAAGGATCAGGCTCTGTTTGCTCCACTGTTGTAGTGAGAATTTCGCGTGTTAATTTCGATTCTGCTAGTGAGTCTCCTTTGTAGGTCGGATAACTGGATTTGATGGCCACTGGTTCGGATTTTGAAGCCATGATGGACCTTCTAGCCAGAGTTGTGTCAGTTGACCACCTCTGCTTCCTAGGTCGACTGCCGGGTTTTCTGTAGTTGGTACATAATGCCACACTATTCCCCCAGCTGCTTGGATCTTTGCCACTCTGTTGCAGACGAACTGCTTGTAGTCTCCATTCCCCTTTATCCACCACAACGCAACGGTGCTGTCTAACCAGGCATATTTCTCGTGTGGGATGTGACTCAAGGCGTTGCTTGCGTTGGTAATGAAGTTGGCGGCCATGTGACCGGCGATGAGCTCAAGTCGAGGAATTGTCAGTCCCTTCTTAGCCAGTCTTGATTTCGTAGTTAGTAGACCTTGGGTAACCCCCAACGGCTGCTTCACGACTGTATATACTGCTGCACACAGACCTTCTCCTCTTGCAATTGCGTCCCCAAAGGCGTGGGTCTCTATATATAGCTTTTCCAGTGGTTCGTGGAAGGCTGCAATTGTTCTAGGCACTGTCACTTCAGGCGGTAAGGAATTTTCCCGGCATTTCTCCCATCGCTTCTGGATTCCACCAGTGATCCTTCGCGAGATCAAATTCTCTTTCAAGCTCTTTGACGTTTGATGCCCACTTATGTAGTGTAAAGGTCGTGCATGTCTCCGAGAATCTCAGTGGCTTCGTCTTTACGCTGCTGTGCTTCTTGTACGGTGTTTCCCCCCGTGATTATGTCATCCACGTAGAGACTTTTCCTCAATTCCGCAGCTGCGTTTGGAGCTTTGCTTTCCCATTGACTGAGATGTGCCGTTTGCGTCAGAAGCATCGTGTTCTGGTTCCGTTCAATACCAGGACTTACGGCTAACCACTAGTTTGGTCTTCTCGGCAATCGGTTGACCTTCTTTCCCTACGAGAGGCTTTGTGTCAGTCTTTATTCTTGCATACTCGCCACTTCCCAAGACAACATGGACAGGTAACTGAGATTTTTCATCAACGTCGATGAATTTCGCAGCGCCAAGGTGAGGAAATTCGCTCTTCAGCTTGTCGTAATGGGGGTTGTTAACCATGAGAAGTTCGGACTTCTCAACTTTGGCCAGCTTGATATCCATCACGTAATCACTTTCCAAGGCTTCGATCTTTGCGTTGTATATTTCTAATCGAGTGGTTTTGGAGGTCATCAACATGTCAATTCTCGAGGTTCTCGTCTCGCTGGGCTTGGTTTTTAGCATAGTTGCCAATTTTGCTGAAATGTAGGAGCTGCCTGCGCCTGTGTCGATAAGTGCTCGGCACGTATAATCCTGCATTCACTTTGACCACCAACACAGGAATATGCCTTCAGCTGCGGATGCTGCTGTAAGCAATTTCTTGTTGGGATGTTCGCTGCAAATAGAGATGTGGTGTTTCTTTACACATATTTGGCAAGAAAACTTACTTTTGCACTCTGTTGCCCGGTGCTTCGGCAAAAGAGGTTGTGTTTCAATTGCACTGGGCGCAAGCATTCCCTTTCGCTCGTCTGGATCGAGCACACGTTGACAGTCGTTCGACTTGTGAACGGGAGATCTCGTCACAGTAAACACACTCGCGTGGCTTCAGTGGGTCATTTTGGTGCAGGTTGTAAAGTTTATAACTAAAGCCTGGTTTTCATATGTCGCCGACCCATGATTTAGATGCATGTTAAGTAAAAGAATAAAAGCACTGCTTTTCTGCATTGTTCTTTATTACTTAACATGCTGCTGCACTTCCCGTTTTAACATGCATCTAAATCACAAATCGCCGACGATCGGCGACATATGAAAACCAGGCTTAAAGCCTGGTTTTCATATATCGTAATTCATCGCCGATCATCGCCGATACAGCTTTGCGATGAATTGCGATGAAATAGGATTATGAAAACCGACAATCGGGGACAATCCCCGATTATCGGCGATCATCGGCGGTCATCGCAAGAACCAAAAAAATTTGTTTCCCCCGATGATCGCCGACTGTCACCGATGAATTAAGACAAGCAAAACAAATGAAAACCGAAATCCGATGAAATAAGACAAATTAGGACCCATGCAGTTTCTGGAAGAAAACCAAGCACTTCAAATATGCATGAAATTGCTATATGATTCTTTGGTTCTTCCCTTGTCAACCAGAAACTCTTCTTTCTATATTTCTTACACAGTACCAGCGCTATGACGAGTGAAAGCTTCGTACAGAGTAATAATCTGTTGTTTAGGGGGCGTCCATTTTGACAAAAAAATATTATTTTCCCGCATTGATCGGTTATCGACGGCGACTGTCTACGATCGTCGCAAATGTGAGCATCGGCGATGATCGGCGATAAAATGCGACAAATGAAAACCAGGCTTAAACAGAGTTTGAGTAACTGTCGTGGGTCGTGGGTCGTGGGTAAAAGGTCGTGGGTCGTGGGTAAAGTCGTGGGTCGCGAAAATATGCTAAAAATTTGGTTTTAACGTAATGTAATGCAATGCAATGCAACTGGCATTCAGTTCATGTGGCAAAAAGGCAGCACTTTCCTTGCGATAGTAACTCCTAGTATAGTATTATTCCAATATTCTGAGCCTTGTTCTTTTTGCTCAGCACTAAAAGGCGATTGGGAGTATAGGTAATTGAATTGTGTCCCTCTACCCCTACCATTTTTATCAACGGATTCATTGCGCAGTTTGAACTGTGTGTTCTGTTGCCTGTTGGGATTCGATTATGGAAGAGTTTAAAGCGAAAGATACAGAGTTTGTTGCGTCTTGGTTGAAAAGCAAACGCATGGACAGTTTAGTAGAGGTGTTTGAAATAAGCACTATAAATAATATACTTCATTATATTCATTTTTACTAATCCTACCTCCGTTGATGTCAAAGCAAGGTCTGATTAGAACTAATCATACCCGGTTTGAGGTCGACGGAGGCGACAACAAAAGAAATTCCCACAAACAAAAGAAATTCCTGCAAACATGATATTACAAAGGAATAGCATAAAAAGAGGTGTATTAGCTATTAAACGTCCCGCTCGAGCGGAAGGATATTATATAGGCTAAGGGAAGTCTGTCCATCTTGCGCTGCCTTGAAAGTGATGATCAGTTAAAACCAGGGGTTAGGAAAGTAGGCGAAACTCAACTTTCACTATATATTACATACAGTGGTGCATATAAGTCTATTATTAGTTCAAACATTACGCTGTTTTCTACATTAAAAAGATAAAAAAATAACGTTCCCATAACTTACACTAAAAGTTCCATCCACAGACGTCAGTTTTAGTCGTCTGCTCTGTCATGTCAACTGTATCAGTTGAGAAAGAACCCTATAAAGCAATGTGCAATAATAATATCAGTTCATATTTGACAACTATTTTTTAGCGAATTTCTTTTTATAATCGCGTATTTTTGTAATCACTACTTTATTTAATAATCATTACCTTGCTCAAATCCAAAGCCTTCTTTAGAGCAACGTGTTCTTCTTCAACTTGATACCGCTCCAACCAGTTAACCAAACCTTTCGGTTTCGGTATATCAAGAGAAAGACGTTCTGATTCATCCTCACTTGAACTGCCCTTTACAACAACTTCCGAATATAGACGTTTCGACATATTGCGCAAACAGATATATATCCAACCAAAGAAATAACGCAAGCTTTTATAACAAAACGTGAGCACTGACTGTGAACTCGATTCGATTACAAGACTGATATCCGAAAGTGTGCATGATCGATGGAAGTGTCGTATGAACTGACAGTGAGATGGCGGCATCAGTGATGTAACATTCGTTGTCAGAAAATGGGTGTTATAGCCAGCTTGTCCACTTATTCTTTAACTCTTATCTGGGGGAAAACGTCCCAGCTGAGGACTTGGAGTATTTTAACTGTTTTAATTGTAAAAGAAATGTTCTTTGCAGAAAGTGTGTGGCAAGCAGCTAGTCAGAAAAAATTTAACCTTTCTACAGGTGACCACGCACCTAACCTGCGATGGTATCAGATTATCCGTGTCATGAATCATATTGCACGGTCATATAGCCGCGTATTTATGGCAAAAGATAACTTTTATATTTTTTAATCTCACCGAGAACAGAGCCAAGAAGCGACTTCTCAATATATTTGCACTTCTCAAAACATACCGAAATTCTGCCCACATATACTAGTAGTTTTGCCGTTCTTTGGTGTGACAAATACATGCACGTCCCCCCTGTTCATTAACGACAAGTTCATTAACGTTAAACTCCGAGACTTGTTTCGTCTCCGAGTTTTAACGTTACGTTACAACCCCCACGCTCATTCAAAGCCCATCACGACCCCCGGCTTATTTACAAGCATCAGTGCGACCCACTCCGGGTTTTATTTTTATTGACACGCGGTAATAAGAAATCAAACAATCAAAATGGTTTCAATCTACCTGGTCCATTGATGTCTCCGGGCTCCGGCACTGATGACAGACGTTTGCAAGGCTCTCAGCGTGCACAATAAGCCAAAATGATATGTTTCCGTTAAAGTGTCACTAAAGACGAAATTTTCACTTCTCATTTTTATTTCATCATTGTAAAGTATACCCTCTATTTTTATCACATCGATTCACCATTATAAAGATCAGCATTTTATTTTGAGTGCTTATTTCAAACACCTCTACTAAACTGTCCATGCGTTTGCTTTTCAACCAAGACGCAACAAACTCTGTATCTTTCGCTTTAAACTCTTCCATAATCGAATCCCAACAGGCAACAGAACACACAGTTCAAACTGCGCAATGAATCCGTTGATAAAAATGGTAGAGGTAGAGGGACACAATTCAATTACCTATACTCCCAATCGCCTTTTAGTGCTGAGCAAAAAGAACAAGGCTCAGAATATTGGAATAATATTATATAACTAATGCCCCACCCCCGTTATTTTTAAATGCCCCACCCCTTGGAAGGTCCAATGTGTCAAATGCCAGTTGCATTGCATTGCATTACATTACGTTAAAACCAAGTTTTTAGCATATTTTCGCGACCCACGACTTTACCCACGACTTTACCCACGACCCACGACTTTTTACCCACGACCCACGACCTTTTACCCACGACCCACGACCCACGACAGTTACTCAAACTCGCTTAAACACTTAGCTGTAAGGTCTCGACTATAAATTTAATCCAGATTAACTAAAATCCACTTCACCCGTATGCGTCAATGCATTCCGTGGATTCTAAAAATCACAATGCCCTGTCTATAGTATTTTGACACTATATATAAGTGTTCTTATTGTAATTAAATCAACATAACATAACCCTAAAGCCTATAGTTTACACGAGCAATTTTTCCTTGACAAGTTTTTCCTTGACAAGTCTCCTTGTTGAAAGGCTGGCATGCTAGCTTTTCAAAAGGGAGACTTGTCAAGGAAAAACTTGCCATGTTTCCTCATACACACGGGCAAATAAAACTTGTCAAGTTGAAAATTGCCAAAGAAAAATTGCCCGTGTAAACTGGCTTAATTGTAATATAGCGCAGTTCACGACAGCACTCACGATTGCACTTTTCCCGATCTCATTAGGGTTAGTCAGATGATTTTCACGTCTTCATGCAGGGCGATGTCAACTCGTGAAATCTCGAAATCTATTATTGATTTTAGGTGAGCTTGACTTCAAACTATGCGACAAAATCCTTTTGTAACTCTAATGCTTTTGGATGTCTAAAATGATTCGTGGTTTCTGCTAGATACTGAACTTTAGATTGCCGCCGTCGGCATCGTCCCGCTAGCTTGCCTTATAAGCTCCCAATCATTTCAAAAGCTCTTGAGCGTTGTCGAGCTCTAGCTATGCCTCTATATCTAATGTTAGCATCACAAGAAATAGTACTTATATTCGAATTGCACTACTCGTTTGAGTCTCTCCTCGAACTGTTGATTGTGATCATGCATTTTCAAAAATGGCGCAGGGGCGGATCTAGGAATTTTTATACCTTAGTCAAAATGGTGGGGTCCACACATGTAGGGGGGTCTGGGGGCATGCCCCCCAGAAAATTTTTGAAATCTGGGTCCCGGAAATGGCATTTCCTGCGATCTGAGCACTTTTGAGCATGTTTTCAAACATGTTTTTTAGAAACATTTTATTATTTTTCAGATTTTGTTGGTTTTTTTTTGTCCAATTTGAGCTGAGATTTAATTATGTAGTCACATATCATAAAAAAGATTACTGTTTCGCTCATATCAGAGCTCATCAGCATGCCTAGGAAACACATCAAACACCAGTAACATGTTGTTGCAATTTTTGTTTGAAACAAACAAAGGAGTAAAACCTCTGGGACCAGGGTAACAAAGGAGCAAACAAATAAATCTAACAAATTCATCACTAAGATACTGACATGCTGTTCACATCAAATATCTGAAACGACTAATTTTATTTTGGTGTTTTGACTTCTGTGTTGCAAACTTTTATGCACTTATATAATTCATGTTCAATATGTTTTTCACTCGACGAAGTTTTCAAAAACATCGTACGGCTACGTCGCTACGACCTAAACCCGGCAACCAAAATAACATTGTCTGCGAACTGAAATAAAGAGAATCATAAGTAAGTTTTGTGGAAACACCACGTAAAATATTTCTTTGCTAAGCTTTTGGCCTGTTGACTCAGGCCTTCATCAGAATTAATGAAAGAATTAATGAAAACAGTTAATTGAAATATTTTGTTTCAACTTTGCTGGATTTTCATCGACCTTTGAAATTATACTAAAACAATTAGTCACTTCAGTCTCGGTAATACTAACCCTAAAAACCGTATATACCCTAACGTTGTATATGTATAATGAGGGTGGTAAATGGGGGTACGGATCATGTTTCACGGGAAATAAAAAAGTCATTTCTCATTTCACGGATAAAAAAACTGCCATTTCACGTTTCACAAAAAAGTACGGGAACGTTTATGCACCTATCAATGTTAAGCCCGAGGGGGGGGGGGGGGGGGGGGGGGGGGGGCAGGCAGACGTGGGGGATTTGATTTTTCTGAAGAATTTTTGGGCAAATCCCCACCCTGGAGTTCAAAATATGTGTCCAACTAGATCAAATCCCCCCGCCTCGGGCAAATTATATCCTTTTAAGCACTGACATCTGGTCAGATTTTATAAACCATCAAATGAACTGGTCCTGGATTTTTACAAAAAGCAATATATTCCAAACACTATACTCTCTATCAAAATCAAAACAAAGGCAACTATTTAGCTCGAACAAAGGCATCAATTCAAATACAGTGAATTTAGAAATAGCTTATGGTTATAAACACGTTTTTGACAAATATAAATCATCAATCTTTGTTTTGTTCAACGAAAACGGCAGCTTACCTTCAGAAATGGTCTCCTCGTGGTTTGTTTTTTAAAATCCACCCTGCAATCTCATTCCCAGATCCTGCGCTCCTTTTCGCCACCGGTCATCTGCCCGATGCCCCGATATTGCGGTGCCCTGAAAGTTGGCTTGCGGGCGCAGCTAACTTTCAAACGCATTATGTTCTGTGTGTGAGTTCGTTCGTTAGGAATCAATAGTATATTTTTGACGCGACATTTTTGACGCGACATTTTTAAGCAATGTTTTGAACGCCACAGGGCACCGCTTTGTAGCACTGTGTCTGGTTAGTTCTCAGTTCTTCTCGCCAAAAATTCAAACGTCCCCACTCCGGGGTCTAGACTTTTAATCAAATTCCTTAGTGTGGGGGAAGACAATGAAGTTCAAATCCCCCACATCTGCCCGGACTCCCCCCCCCCTCCCCTCGGGCTTAACATTGATAGGTGCATTTAATCAACTCTGTGACAATTAATCACAGAAAGCGCAGGGGCCGCGGAGCGTCTTTTAAAGTGTGTGTGTGGGGGGAGGGGGGGGGGGGGGGGGGGGGGCTAAACAGGAGGGGATCTCGAGCGCCGTAGGTGCGAGGCTTTCTAGAGGTGTCCTGGGGCATGCTCCCCGGAAAATTTTGAAATATAGAATCCCGCAAATGGCATTTCCTGCATTCTGAGCAGTGATTTTCAGTCAGTTCAGAAATTTATAAAATTTCATATTTTGAACTGTTTTGGACTGTTTTCTTTTCTTATGTTAACAACATGCGTACAGTATTTTGGGGGAAGATTGTAAAGAGTTTTTAATCACTGATCAAGATCATCAAGACACAACTGCGAATTATCACATTTTAAAATCAACAGTTTGTATACATGCAAACCATTACTTAACATGCAGTGGACATGACAGTTTCAATTTTTCAGAGCTTTTATTTTCTTTGCCGCCGCTGAAGCGAAGCAGATTGAATCTGAGTATATTGAAGCTCATTTCTTCAGGAATACTTCAAAATTGAAAGTGCTATTTACGTAGCGATTTCTTCATATTCTCGATGTAAGCCTTATAAATCTCACGGACTTCACTAAATCTGGTTAAAAATTTTCTAGGTCATGCGTTGCAGTAGACGTTAGGCGCATTAGGTGCATTATTTCTTGCCATGAGAAGGAGACCAAGGAAAATATGATTGGATGGAGTGAAAGAGGGGATGGAAGACTCAAGACTTCAAGATCAAGATACGTTAGATAAGTGGCCGACCTTGCACGAGCAAGAAAAGGGCCTAGATCACTAGATGATGATGGCATTATCATCATTCTCAACTGCTCGACAAGTCGCGAGTTACGCGCGAGGATTATCTCGTAAGGTCTAAAAATAACCGAGGAATTAGGATAGAACTAGATTACTATACAATGAATCCATACTCTCTTGGTTTAGTCGTTTAGAATTAGATTGAGAGTATCGCCATGCATTCGATATAGTTCGACGAGAACTTTCGAATGACATGTCGAACGACACAATTTGACATGGAATACCAGTACTTGGGGTTGGAAGTAAAGTTTAGTAAGTCTGAAGAGTTGGGTCAAACGTTTTTTGGTTTCAACTTATTTCTTTTTTGTGCGAACCACTGCCATTAATATTGATATTAATTGAAATTGGAATGAACAACCAAATAAAAGTTGTCATTTTAAGCAATCCCAAGTTATTGATAGAACCCTACACTCTTGTGCAACAATATCCGCTGCATCCTGTATTTTAACCAAGCTCTTCAACTTCAAGCAATGATATATTGATTTAATGTTGTTCTTAACTGAAAATTAGGTTATTTTTTGTGCCGGCACGAAAACCTATCCAGTATAGTGTGAATGGGACCTTAGTGTTACAAGTGTAACAAAATTCACAAATGTGAAAAAAATGCCGTCACAGGTGCACATTTGACAAGAGTGCATAATCTATAAAGGACAAATAATTAAGACACTCGTTTACGCTAACATAAATCGAGCGGCGTATTTTTGTTCAATTGTCATGCGCGAGCGTGACATGCATTATGATTATCGATCAGCAAACTTCACGGTGTCAATTTTATTGCCTCTCCATGCATTCTTGCTGAGTTTTCGAAAAAACTAGCTGCGTTTTTAGTGTGTGAGCTAATGCGATTGATGTTTGTTATTCCAAGGGCAATATCAGTACGATCATTTTAGAGCGAGCAACTGCTCATTCTTGAGTCAGTATATAATCCCGCTCAATTTTTACGGGGCTTTATATTGCTTTATATATTGACATATAATACACAGCGGATACTATAGTGGAGGAATTTCGTTAAACTTCAATCAAGTACCAACTACACACTGTCACAGTAAATTTAAGTCATGCATGCAGTATCAGTCTAAATTTACTATTATTATGTTTTTTATCTTTCTCTTACGTATATATTGAGCATTGTAGGGCCAATCTCATAAAACACCCACTCGTTCACTGATTTATAATTATAGATATACTTGCATGTATAGGTATTCAATTTAAAAAAAAACACTACTTTAAAAATAAGATAGAAAGAAAATAAAAAGGTATACGTCTTCACCAAACTAGCAATGTTGGACAGTAATTCTTAAAGGAAGTGTTAATAAACTTAAAAGTTAAAAAAAATAAGAACTGCAGAAAGAATAGCCTAAAGAAAATTAGCACGATGCATTTCGACCGTAATTATTCTTTCTACATTTGTTTTATCTCTTTTATATGTTTCTATAGCACCCGCAGTTCTTCTAAAACGTTTGTCTATATATAGCATTATACAACTTTGGTAAAGGCGTATACCCTTTCGGTAGTCTTTCTTTCTATATTATTTTTTAAATATATTTGTTTTTTACCAGGGCATTTACAGTTTCCAAAGCAAAATTTAAATTATTGTGTACGGAAGCCGAAAACGAATAAAAAAGTCTCCGTTTTCGCACGGCGAAAACGCATACGTGCAGTTACGTTAGGTATAGCTTTATGATATATTCTACTTTGGAATCGTACGCTGTAGACCGTGGGTTCTGGGAAAGAGAATACAAGCGACGTTTTTGACGCCAGGGATAATTTTGGCGGCTTTTTGACGACATGCATGTCCAAGAAACAAAGCATTCCGCCAGTGAATACAATTTTTAGTTACAATGCTTCAAAATGTGCTTGCCTTGCTTGGTCATGATATTGTTCGTCAGTTAATTCGTTCGTTGCCACGGAATCAATGGCAAGCGACGTTTTTACGCCAAACCGAGGGCATCGCTCTTTAGCATGCACTGTGTCTGGTTTGTAGTATTTGTCTACCTTAAGAAAGTTTTGATTACCATCTACTCATATACGCGTGCCGTCCCTAAGCTCAACAGTTCATTCTCTTTATGCAGCTGATTGGTGATTATTATTCTCTCTCTAAATAAAGTTTATTTTATTACTAGCTTGCTACCAGCCAGTCTCTGCAAGATCGTTGCTTTTATACTTTCTAAAGTAATAATTTTTCATTATCTTTTTCTTTACATGTTTTTCATTGTCTTATTTTTATAAAAAACAAACCTATTTCATTTTTATAAAAATAAACCAATTTGTTCCATAAATAATATACAGTCATTGAAGACAAGTGATGCTATACTTTACTGAGATTGACAGTCTATAAATCCACTCATAAAGAAAATCATCTTAACTCTTAAGCCTACTTAAAATATTATATTGTTGAGTGTTTCTTCTTTCTTCACTCGCTGCATCAAGCTTTAACGAAGTCCCAAGTAATATATTTATTAACATGTCAAGAACATCTGAGATTAAACACTTGTACAATACAATATAGTACTGGTTGGTTATTATTTTAAACTGAAACCATGGAGGCACGAGTGTTTTCATGTTAAAAATGCGGATTTAGAAATTGTATAAAAGCTCCAACGCTGTACAATAGATATCAGTTGGTTATCAAACAAACATTTTGAAAGTCATTGGAGCCTTGGAAGAATCAACGTTGACGATGAAGACATTCAGTCTACTTTGTTTATTGTTCTTGGCATTAGCATGCATCTATGGTGAGTTTAGTTTGCACGTTGAACTAATTGTTTATTTATTTCTACTAATTTCGATAGTTGAACGTTGTCTAATATCTTATATCTGATATGTTCTATGTATAATCACTTACTTTTACTCGCCTCTCAGCGCTAATTTCAAAAATGTCGAAAGGTCAAAAATGTTTGAAAAGGACTTTGAGAAAGTCTACAACAGTGTGTGTACTTTAATTAATAATATTAGTTCAAATTAAAAGTATATATTAAAAGTTTTAATAAGATATATACCTGCTTGTATTTTTCCCCCTCGCACTATCCCTACCTTGGAATAACCTTAATTAATAACAAGTGCTCCGAAAGCTTCAGCAAGCAAGTCCTTTCTTTTCTTTTCTTTTCTGAATTAGCTTTAAGTTTTTTAATTATTAATTATTTATTTTATTTCTTAATATTGTATATAGTTTGCGTTAGTTGTAATATAATTTAATTGTTAGTTGTATTTAGTTAAATTGGGATTTTATTACTGTAATTTACTTATTAATTTTACATCGGTTGTATATGCAATCAACTTTACCGATTAAAGATACAGATACAGATATTCTGAACAAACACTTTATAAATACGGCTGAATTTGTTTTTTTCTTGCCAACGTCATGTAGCTGTTGGAGCAGAGGAAGAGAACGACGCCCCAGTTGAGAATGCACCTCTTGAAGGAGAACTAGAGGAGGAGGATGAAGGTAATTAATAAAAATTCATTAATGTAAAATAACATTTTGTAGATCTGATAAAACACGTACTGCGAATGTTTTAAATAGCTTCAAAAACGACCCATTTGGTAAGTTCATTGGCGTAGTAAGTTTGAAAAATAATGTTGTCTAAGCCGAGAAAATCAAAGCTAAAGTTTATGCAAATCAGGAGGTTTCTTTATCAGATATTAAAACCACGGATATGGTCCTGATTTCCTTTGTGTTTTCCTCCAATCTCGAGCCCATAGTCACCCCCTTTTTGGTCAGCGGGAGAGCGCGAGGGAGACTCTGGGGAAACTGGATTGATTCTCCGTTGTGATTGGTTCATTTAAATTTATTGAATTCATCGATTCAAAACCACCAGGTGATCTGAAAACACGGAAAAGGACTGGGACTAGTTGTCAAATAGAAATCCATTTTTCGAATTAAACTATTTAATATCTCGTGAAATATACTTTATTTTGTTCCCAAATTTAGCATAGACTTATCATTTTCAACACTGAACATAAATACAAAGTTTCAACCAGTTTGATAAAGGAAAATGAAAGAAATAAGTTATTCAATACAGCAAAATGGATTTCTATTAGGTTGCTAGTTCCAGGCCTTTCCCTCACGGTCAGATCACCTGGCAGAGGAGGTTGGACAAGTCACGCAAAGCATCATGGTCCTAACGCTAAAATCGATTCATTTGCATCTGACCGCAGACGAGGAATGAACTCGCCCTTGTGAACTAGATGCACAAAAACTGTTGAAAACTCGTCACAGTTGATCCAGAATTTATAAATCTGATGGGCAGGAAAATATGAGAACCATCCGTGACGATCATAGACAATTAATATGATCAGATTGTGCTTTATTTGGCGTATATTCATGACAATGGCGGATGGGCATTCAAGATAGTTTTCAAGGACTGCTCAATCCTTCGGATTCGACGCATTTTACGTTACAAATAATGGAACAAATCAGAAATGAATTTAGATACTTACAATGAAGGATATTTGGTTGTGTGGTGCAACGTGTGATTCGTTACAACTGGAGAAAAGCGTGAGGTGAGATTTGAGAAATCAACATTATTTGTTGTTTAGTGGTTTATGATTTCCCTCTTCCTTCATACTTTAGCTTACTTGTATCCCAAATTTTATAAAATTGTGAAAGCTAGCCTAAAATTTATTATTCAATAACTATCTTGTATTTTTCTTTGTATTAAGGTGAATTCAAAATCCAAAGTCGATTTAATAATTGCCTCCAGGCTCCAGAATCTATTGATAAACTTGGTATATAACTGGTCAAATGTTCAAATATTGTTATTTTATCAAATAAAGTGTATTTCCTGTATCCTAATAATATATGTAAATAAGGAACTTGAATAAAATTAAAATGTTGCTCAATATTGATCTTACATTTTTGCAGTCAAGCATACCCCCCCCCCCCTGCCAAGAAAACATCAACTTTAGAGAGGGCATCAGGAAAGTGAATGGGTTAATCAAACTATAAGACAGACAAAGTCCAATAAATGAACTATAAGACAGACAAAGTCCAGCCCAAGGGTGTCTGTCTTAGACAGAGTTCACAGTCTGTCTATCAGTATGTACATGCAGTAGCACTCAAAGGCAAAGGGATGAATAATATCCAGGCATTTAATTAGGCTTTGAGACACAACATTTGAATTGTACGCTATGTGAGATAATACCTCTGTTAAAATTTTATTAGTTATATCCACAATTATGCATTGTTATGATGTAAATTATACAACTGATAACATGCAAAACATCAAACTACATATTTGAATGTTATTTGGCAAAAGAGAATCCATCAATTTATAATCATAAAAATCCTGTTCAGATCGGTGCTTGTGCCCAGGCAAGTTATTCCAACACTGACATCTGTACTGTATCTCTTCGCTTCCTGTAAAAAATAGGAAGTGAGATGGAATTATTAACCCTTTCATGTCTTAAAAGGTGACTGTACAGCCAATACCTAACTATTGTATTCACTTCATGGGTGTACAAATCAAGGGGTGGACACAAGGGCACATGCCCTCCCCCCCCCCCCCCCCCCCCACACACACACACACTTGGCTAAAGTCCTATAATAAATATTTGTATACTAAAAAACAATACGAACAACAACAGATTAGCAAAAAAAAAAAATTAATACTACAACTACAATATATTATTCACAATAACAATGACCAACAACAATAAACTACAAATAATTATCCACATATCAATTTTAATAATCATATGCTGTCATGGAACACAATGTTAATTAATATATAAAAAAATATCTATACATATCAGGCCTGTATACATATATAGCAGATCTTTAGTACATTCTGTAATAATATTTACAGAATATATGTAGGCCTGATATGTATACATTTTTTCCAGAATGGTGTTTTTATACAGCGAGGTCAAGCGTTTTGGACCATAAAAACAGACAAATATCAAATTTTACTCTTTAATAATTGTCCACTACTCATTCTACACTTACTCTAAAGAATAAAGCTCGAAATATTAAGAAACTTCCAAAATTCTTGAGAAAAAAACAAGCTTTAGTGGCGAAAGGCGTCAAAGGCCCTCTTAAATTTATTAGGCGCCATCTTAGCAAATGCCGAAATACCATGGTCGGTTCAAAGGCGAATATCTCGAAAACGGTTGAGAGGTCACCGGGGGTCGTCTGGATAGAATCCAAGATTAGACATTTGTTCAACTTATTACGCAAAAATTAGAGAATTCGAACCGTTGGAATTCGAGATTTTTTGCTTTGAAGATTGTTGACAAACCGGAAGTCGGGTCTTCGCTTAGGGCGACACGACCTACATAAACCATCAAAATAAAGTAGAAAACTACATTTACCTTGCAAAATCCTGCAGATATGGATAGTCCAACAATATATCAAACGATATCGCTGCTTTTTTAAAGAAAAAAATGAATGACAATAGCGTAATATTCGGTATTCTAAGTCCAATGCAAAATTTTCAGCCGATCAAACGATGAGAAAATAAGCCATTTCATTGGTCGAGATATTCACGTGGCACTTGTCCAACCACCTCTGATTCAAAACGTAACCCAGAGATTGTGAAATAATGAAAGTCATATATTGCTTTATTCAATAAACATATATATCTTCAAATTTAGACGCCTCATCTCTTCTCTTTGTTGATTATATCTGGGTCTCAGTCACAAACAAACTTGAAGTCTTGAAACCCCATGCCACAGCAAAGACGAATTCAGAATAACAAATAGTCGCAATGAACAAAACAAACCCTGGTGCGATTTGTCGTTATATTTAATGTATAAATGTAAAACAATTTAAACAACGAAAAAGCATATATATTTAAAACAATTAAAGAAGGAATCAGCCTTCGCAATCGCAACTCGTATTAAAAAGCTTGTGATCGAGGTCTCGAGGACGGTAGAAGTTAGATGGGATGACTCTCTGGGACCTTTTTGGAAGGCTGCGCCAAGTGACGTATTGAACTTTACTGCGCATCCCACAATCTTTGGAAACAGTTGTGGACCATAAATTGGCGACTATATTAAGGGCGGGGGAGGCGACGGGGAAGGACCAAAACCCCACACTTTCCACACTTTTGAGATTAGGGTTAGGGGGTTAGGGTTAGGGGGGTATTGGGATAGGGTTTCATTAAAATCCATGCTTCGTAAGGTTACATCTTCGGAAAAGGTCCCAGAGAGTCATCCCATCTAACCTCTTCCCTCGAGGACGATATTGGCGTCGTGAATTGATATTTTACCTTGGATTTCAAGAACGTTTATGTCAAGTGCCACCCCAAGCAGTGTCAGTCCCTCTCCAACAAATTTAACGTGCATTTTATGCAGGATTCTCACAAATATAGTATTTGCGATTTCAAACAAACATATTGAAACGAACTCATGAACACAACGAACATTCTGCACAGCAGCTGAGGCTACGATCATGCGCTTAACAACCGGAACCCCTCATTTCAGGGGTAATTAAATCCACCCGTTGCTCACGTTGTAACCAGTAAACTACTGTAATTGTAAAGCATTGTATGCAGTAAGTTACTGGAAATTGTAAGATGCGCGAATTAACGGATTAAACTCACTGCGCATCCCACAATCTTTGTCAAGAACTGTTGACCATAAATTAAAAACACTATTAGGGGGGTTGGACGGGGAGGAGGCGGCTTAAGAAACCCCCCCGACAATTTTCAAGTTAGGGTTAGGGTTACCCCCGGGAAATTCACATTTCTGAGGGTTAGGGTTAGGGGGGTCGGGGGGGGAAGGGTTTCATTAATAATCTCTTTATTAAACAATTTCCAGTAACTTACTGCATACAATGCTTTACAATTACAGTAGTTTACTGGTTACCAATCTCGAGCCCATAGTCACCCCCTTTTTGGTCAGCGGGAGAGCGCGGGGGAGACTCTGGGGAAATTGGATTTAATTACCCCTGAAATGAGGGGTTCCGGTGGTTATGCGCATGTTCGCAGCCTGAGCTGCTGTGCAGAATGTACCGTGTGTTCAGATCACGAGTTCGTTTCAATTTTGTTTGAAAATACTATATTTCTGAGAAGTGAGAACCCTCCATGCAGATCGAATGCACGTTAAAATTATCGGAAAGAGACTTACACTGCTGGTTGTGGCGCTCGACATAAACATGCTTGAAATCCAAGGTAAAATATCAATTCACGACGCCAATATCGTCCTCGGAGCACCCTTAATATGCATGCCTTCGACTCGATCAAAAGCCTTTAGTCCTTTACGAGTTGCGAAGGCTGATTCCTTCTTTAATTGTCTTAAATATATGCTTTTTCGTTGTTTAAATTGTTTTATTTATACATCAAGTATAGCGACAAATGACAGCAAGGTTTGTTTCGTGTATTGCGATTATTTGCCATTCGAAATTCGTCTTTACTTTGTTTATGAAGTTTGTTTCAATTAGTTGTGTCACTGAGACCTTGAGAGAAGAGAAGAAGAAGAGATGTAAATGAGGCGTCTAAATTTGAAGATATATATGTTAAATATTGAATAAAGCAATATATGACTTTCATTATTTCACAATCTGTTATGTTTTGAATCGATGAATTCAATAAATTTAAATGAACCAATCAAAACGGAGAATCAATCCAGTTTCCCCAGAGTCTCCCCCGCGCTCTCCCGCTGACCAAAAAGGGGGTGACTATGGGCTCGAGATTGACTGGTTACAACGTGAGCATCGACTGTTAAATCCAATTTCCCCAGAGTCTCCCCCGCGCTCTCCCGCTGACCAAAAAGGGGGTGACTATGGGCTCGAGATTGGTTTTCCTCATGAATTATTAATGAGCTTTTAAACTCGATAATAATATAACATTACGCGCCATCGAATACGCCATCATTTTAAACAAAGTACGCCATTAATAAAATTATATAGACAGTAAAGAGAATTTACGCTTTTTGTTTTGAAAAATATTAACGTTTATCTATTTTTAACGGGTTATTTTATAAAAGAAATAGAAAATATTTTTTCTGTGTTCGTATTGACCTATATAGAAACACTTGTGAAAGTTTGGAAGAACTCGAAATAGTGTGGCCATTGCGAATTTTCGTTTTTCATGAAAACTTCCCCTGTTTCTATAACTCTATTTCTTAAGCATTGGGCCACATTATTATTATTATTATTATTACTATTATTATTATTATTATTATCATTATTATTATTATTATTATTATTATTATTATTATTATTATTATTATTATCTAAGGAGGATAAGTTTTTCAGCAGAGCTGGTGGGGTCCTCCATTTATAGCTAAGACCTATAGGTGTTGATTTTACGGAGGGAGGAAAACTGGAGAACCCGGCGAAAAATCAGCCTCGAAGCACAGGAGAGACCAACTAAAGTAAACTCTACTCATGAGTCCCCACCCCAAGAACGAGGCTATTCCCAAACGGTCACCCATCCAAGTACTAACCCGTCTAACCGAGATTAACCATTGGTGAGAGGCAGCGCCCTAATAGCACACGCCACTCGTGCTCCCGAAAACTAGAGAAGGTGAAGTCTTGAAGGTGTATGTACTCGCTATTACAATAATAATTTTATTAGAAAAATATTTCTATCTTTTTTTGTCTAGACGAACTGGAACTTGATGAAGAAGAGAAACGAAGCTTAACCGGTATGTTTTTGGTTTTTCTCCCAATGTATTCAAAGATCGAATAACTTTATGTATATATTACTCGCGCGTCACGTGTGTCTGGAGAGGACATGGCGGAGGGGGGGGGGGGGGATACTATAGTTATGATAATTGTGTGCAGTATAGTTATATTACAAAATGGAAATACCTTCCCAATTCTTCGTCTTCTGTAGTTCGTTGCGTATTATATACGCTGTTAGCGCGATCGTATAAATCACCAGCGTTCTTCACCGTGCTATGGAGAGTGTGGAGATCGCTTTCTGACTCTGGTAGTGGTTTCTATTTTACGGTGGTATTTCTGTAGCTGCTACCGAAGCCTGAGAAATATTTGTGTTGAAAACTGTAAAACAAATGCTCTAATTTAGCTTTAAATGGCATTTAATCATAATACAACAGATGTTTACCCCAAATCGATACCAACAGACGAATATCTACATCAAGAATTTGGCAACTTTTATCACTAGTCAGTAGACTTTCCTCACGCTTCAGTAGCGGCTACAGAAATACAGTACTGATAGACAACCAGTAGCGGCTACAGAAATACAGTACTGATAGACAACCAGTAGCGGCTACAGAAATACAGTACTGATAGACAACCAGTAGCGGCTACAGAAATACAGTACTGATACACAACCAGTAGCGGCTACAGAAATACAGTACTGATAGACAACCAGTAGCGGCTACAGAAATACAGTACTGATAGACAACCAGTAGCGGCTACAGAAATACAGTACTGATAGACAACCAACTACAGAAGCAGAAGTGGGAAGGTATTTTCATTTTGACTGTAAAATGTGAAACGTATTGTCATTGGAGGCTAAGTACAGTACTATATATTGCAGTATATACAGCACTGTTTACAAAGTAAACCATCTAACTTGCCATAAGCTGGTGTAAAATTGTCAAACTTCAAAAATTAGGTATGAATATCATTACATTTGATTCTTGTCGGAACTTGGCGAATCCAAGTACACACCTAAATTTATCCGTAAAAAATTGAAGAAAACCCAAACAATCGTTTATTCTCCTGGCTGTAGAATGCAGAAAAAAATATTTATATGTGTGAAGTACAAAATTAAAATGACATTCTTCCGATTATACTCTTGTTTTATAGTGTATGGACACCGTTGTCCACATTGTAGAAGATACAGACGAGGAAAACTGAATTGTATTCGGTGTTGGTGTAAAAGATACATATGCAGATACCGAAGGGTAACCGCTTTATATTAATTATATATATATATATATATATATATATATATATATATATATATATATGAAGTATAGTTACCTCAAAGTCTTCGCTACCAGAGGTTTCACCCTAAACGGGATCATCAGGCGACCTGATGATCCCGTGGTGAAACCTCTGGTTGCGAAGACTTTAAGGTAACTATACTTCATGCTTTATATTTTGCTCTATCTATACAGCACTCTCTAACATTTCGTGAACCATATATATATATATATATATATATATATATATATATATATATATATATATATATATATATATATATATATAGCCCCCGTGAATTTATAGACCCCTTGCACATGACATCAAAACGACCATCTTGGGCCGGGGACAACTGCAAAGTTCCACCATTTAAATGAACACACAATCAAATAAAACTCTATAGTTTATAAACATAAAATAAAAAGTAAAAACATTTACGCTCATAATTTTTATCAATTATTCACTGTTGAACGGCGAAACTTTGAAGTTGTCCCCCAAGATGGCCGCTTTGATGTCATGTGCAAGGGGTCCATAAGAGTATATGAAGATCATGAATGAGGTAAAATGGCGTGGAGCGGTGTAGGATGGCGTCATCTGACGGGAAAAGCTAGCGAACTCCCACTTTTAGTTTTTTTTCTCCATATTTTATAAAACAAATAAAACATACCGCTCCTGTGCATACTCTCGGCTATCGCCTAGCCGTGCCTCTACTCAACTTCTTTCGTGTTGAAATGACGTCAACGAACCTTTATAATAGTGCATATGCACGGAGCTTTATGTTTTATTTGTTAAAAATATGCGAGGGGCAAATCACTCCTGAAAAAGTGTACTTGATCAAAAAATCATTTGATTTTTTCAAGATTTTTTGATTTTTCTTGTGATTTTTTTTTGTGTGATTTTTTTTGAGGTGTAGGTGATATAAAACAGTGACTTGCCCCTCGAATATATATATATATATATATATTTCAATCTACAGACACGTGTTTCGCTGTGCTACAGCTCATCAGTGTAGCTTGGAACAATCTGAATGAATTTCATCAATTACTTATATACACATGCGATCATCGGTGACAACCGCATGTGGGACAGCATCGGTGAAGTACATTCAGATAGCGTGAAGTGCGCATGGGCCCAGAGTGCTCAAAATTCCACAAGGGTAGTGAGCGTTGCATTATCGCTAATAGGTACCCACGGCAACTTCACAGAGTGCTCAACAACATCGAAGTGATGGAGCATACATAGTTCAATCTACAGACACGTGTTTCGCTGTACTACAGCTCATCAGTGTAGCTTGGAACAATCTGAATGAATTTCATCAATTACTTATACACATGCGATATAGTTATATAGTTCAATCCACTATATATAAGATCTATAAGATATACAAGATATATAAGAGCATAGTTATATAGTTCAATCCACTATATATAAGATCTTAATTCAAAATTAATGTAATCTTTGAAGTTTATATTAATTTTGAATTAAGATCTTACTTCGTCGATCTGATTTGCCCCTAGTTTCGTCTCTTTTGTGCGTTTCGTCGTCAAGTTTTATTAGTAGAAACTAATTACGAGTATACTATTGCAAATGCTGCGATGTAATTGGCTAAATTCTATTCGTCGTGCACTAAAACAGCATGGAGGTGACGAGGAGTAGAAAATTTGTTTTATCTTTGATTATGCTTCGTTTTTTAAAATAACACTGAATACCTAAGATACACAAGTTAGTTTCTACTAAAACAATTAGAATTTCGTTTTCAATTTCTTTGAAATAATAGTTGACAAGAAATTTCGAGCTCACATAAATCTAATTACATTGGTAAATAGTGCAAACACTGTTAATATTAATTGGTAAAGGAAATAAACCCAGGCAGGGACGTGGCGAAGGAATCACGATGGGGGGGGGGGGTCATATGATCACCAAATTTTTGCAATGATAAATGAAAATTTTCATATCAGAGACGTAGTGTAAAAAAGGCGAGAATTGATCGAAAAACTTGTAATGTATAAACGTGTATTTAGGAGCTGGGCAAAACAAAACAAGACAGAAACAGTCTATTTTTATGGAAACGATCAAAAGTCACTGAAACTCTGAAAGTGTTCTGAATATTAATCTAAAAGTAACCAATAAAGGAGAAAACATGTTTAACGATTACAGTGGTAATCAGCAGCAGCAATTCCTCGTTTGACCAACTATTTAATATTTAGAATTATTGGCGGGGGGGGGGGGGAGGTGTCGCACCTCCCACACCCTTCCAGTCGCTACGCCCCTGAACCCAGGTAATATGCGTGGTTTAAGAGGGAGACTGAGAAATGCGCGTGGAGGTTCCCGCAAGGCGCACGAGGCAGATAGGATGGAGAACTGATATCAAGAGGGGTTCGCTTTATAAAACCATGCAGGCTTTTAGTAACAAAAATGAAGAAAAGTAACATATTGAATGATTTCTTAATATAGTGTCATGCTTATACTCACCCAAGATGCCCCAGAAGGTATTAATGAAGTGGACCACTGGACGATGACACGAACTATGGAACTTGGACATGGATTAAAAACAACTTAAAGCATTTTTTACGTAGACCAGAAGTAAAACCGGGATGTAGTTGATAGAGAGATGTATTTTTTATGTACACTCCATGCTCTTTAGGGTGAAATAAAAAGGACAAGTAATTCTCAAATTCCAAGTGTCTTGCTATTTTATTAATTCCAAATCACGGAAACACATTTCTCGCGACCCGCATACGTCACATCCGATTCCCGTTTTTGGTAAATTACCGTAAATTTATGCATGTTGCCTTTCGCTTGAAGATGGCGGATTCGAAGTTTGGAAGAGTGGCGTGCGATATGTGCAAATTTCAAGAAGCACTTACTACGACTTGAAATCTCTTGCAAGTGATCAAAAAGCTTTTACGAGGATCAAGAGAAAGCGCTGAGACAATTCTTTCGTTAATTTACGTTAATTTACCCAAAACTGGAATCGGATGTAGAGGAATCAATTGCATCTGGCACTGTTAATGATAAAGTGTGTCAGCGGTTGCTATAACAACAGTTGTTTCAAAATGGCCAAAAATTAACATTTGATTTAATTTATTTCGCAAATTTAAACATTTCTTTTTGTTTAATCAATAAGCAGATTTTAAGAAAATTCTGAAGATTCCTTTTTTTACCGATGAAAAATACTGGTTTTTTAGTTTTTTAAAAGAAATTGGATCTGCGAGAAAAGCTAAAGTCAAAAGCCTAAATGAAAGAGGTATCAGTACTTTTATCGTAAATAAAGATGTAAACAGTTTCGTACATGCGCAGAACGGAGTGGAATGGACCTTTAAGACCCAGTTTACACGATGCCGGTACAATTTGAAAACGGAACAAAATGATGCCGGTATGCAAATACAGCATATAACATTTCATGTTATTTTTGTGCCGGTATAGTGTAAACTCAAGGCGTAAACGGCATGATTTTGTTCCGTTTTCAAATTGTACCGGCATCATGCAAACGGGGTCTATGATACACTGAAGGTATCCGGTAACTTCACATAAGAACTACAAAGGTCCTTTATAATCTTTACATAAACAATATTTCGTAAGGTGTGGCAGGCTGGCAGCGATACATTTAGGCTGTTCACCGTATTGGTTTATTCTACTTATATCAGCGTTAACGATATAACGTTTTGTGTGATACTTAACAATCGCTTCAAAAACTCCCTCATTCGGCGACGTAACAAACTGCACCTGATACCGACAAAAATACTCCTTGCTTTGTCTATATCTTTTCCAATATCCTAGATATTTATTTACAATTTCTTCATTGGGACGTTCGAGTTCTGCAAATGTAACATTCTTTAGCGACAACTTTGCGCATAAAGACGCACTCGCGTTGTCTTTCGCCATCAAGACATTCATAAATTCTACTACAGCCCGAGCTGAGTTTTGAATCATTCTCGTACCCAGACCCTCGAGTTTTGAATATGGCTGTGTTTGACGTCGACCGGTACCCACTGGAGGCATGGGCACCAGTGGTCGGCTAAACCAGCATCCTGACACGTTCGAGTAGCAGGTACTACTCAAATCAGTAGAGCGAGACATAGGCGATGTTTTCATCGCTTCCGAAGCGACAGTTTCATTAACCGCAGATCAATTTCAAGGCAATCACGAGGTGTATTTTTATGTACCACGTGATAAGTTACGAGTTAATGATTGGATGTTTATCACGTGATACATGAGAATACACCTCGCGATTGCTTTGAAATATGATCTGCGGTTAATAAAACTGACACTTCGGAAGCGATAAAAAAATCATCCATGTCTCGCTCTACTGATTTGAGTAGTACTTCAGTGAAGAGGCTTACTCCACGCGTTAAATGCCTGGGGAGGTCTGGGTAAGAGAGAATGTGACGAAAAGTGGCGTAGACAATCAAACCATGACGTCAAGCGGTCTGTATTAGTCTCCAGTACTTTTGTAATATTCGGGTAACGCGCAGCAAACCAGGTTAGAAATGCCATGGAAAACAACGGAAGTCTTTCTTCTAGTTTCCCTTGCACTTGTTTCCTCACTTTCCCAAACCTGAGCCCGTGATCAGCCATTACAATCAACAGCGTGTTATCCAGATAACCTTTAACTTTGAAGTCTTTTAGTAAATCCAACATGGCTGGTTCGTGTTTCTTTACGGCATTAAGTTCATTGTGAGAGTAACCACCTAAAATAGCAAAAAAATTATATTTTAGCAATTTGCACTTGGAAGACTATTCAATATAGTGATAGAACAATAATTTTAATCATATATACATATATATATATATTATTTTATTATGTGCATCTAAATGAGCCTTTCTGGCCTCGCTATGAAGCAAAGATTCTTTTGAATTGCAGACACACAAACGAGGCCAGAAAGGCTAATTAAGACCCCGTTTACACGATGCCGGTTCCATTCTGAAAAGGGAACAAAATCATGCCGTTTGGGCCTTGCGTTTGCACGATACCGGCACAAAAATGACATGAAAAGCACAAAATGAAGAAGGGTTCCTTGACGGTATGAAATGAAAACGGAACACTAACTGGTGTCGTGTAAACGCCCGTGATTATGTGATTTAATTGATCAGTTGCTTAGTTTATAAATGACAGCCAACAGCTTGTTGTTGTTCTGATAAGCCCTGAGTCAACATGCATGCCCAAAGCTTAGCATAGAAATAGTTTACGTGGTTTCTACAAAACCTATTTATATTACATTATCGCCATGAAAACTTTCAAAGAATTAAAGACAAACTTAATTGTCGTGTCATGGGCACTTAAACCTGGTTCTCATATGTCGTCGATCGTCGCCGACCCATGATTTAGATGCATGTTAAGTAAAAGAATAAAAGCACTGCTTTTCTGCATTGTTCTTTATTACTTAACATGCTGCTGCACTTCCCGTTTTAACATGCATCTAAATCACAAATCGCCGACAATCGGCGACATATGAGAACCAGGCTTTAACACAAAGATCGTGTATATTCGCGCTACAGATGACCTTACAGCTCGCTTACCATTAAAAGAGAAGAAAAACTTCAACTTCTTTGGAAACATATCAAAAACAGTATTCGGTTGTTGAACAGCGGTCTGTCGATTCTTTGGTACGTTCAACAACGTCTAGAAAGAATGGTCGTGGATAAAAGTCGGTCGGAGGGTTTGTAAATCCTTTTAATCGATATTGAAATGCTCCATGCCAAATATAATCTTCACAAAGACCTGTCAGATAGCCATGTTCTGTAAAAAAAATAATGATGGCGTTACTTGGTTGCGAGGATTTTTGAAGGCAATTAAACCAGGCAGCTTTCATAAGTATTATTTTATCATTTCATTCAATCAAATTATACATGTACGCTAGGTATTTTTGATCGCTAGGTAGATTTGTTAGAACACACACAATTTAAGACCATGCAACCGGGACCAGTTGCGCAAATTAAATGCGACATCAAGGCCTTCCAGCGGCTGGAATCGAAATCGTCACTATATATTCTCGGTTTTTACTCACGTGACCGCTGGCCCCATTGGTATGGAAGCCCAGGAGGCTCACAACAACTTTTTATTTTTATGGTTTAACTTTTTATTTTGTCGTTTCAACTTTTTATTTTTGCGTTTCAACTTTTTATTTTGTCCGTTTCAACTTTTTATTTCGTCGTTTCAACTTTTTATTTTTGCGTTTCAACTTTTCATTTTTATTTTGACATTTCAACTTTTTATTTTGGCGTTTCAACTTTTTATTTCGTCGTTTCAACTTTTTATTTTTGCGTTTCAACTTTTCATTTTTATTTTGACGTTTCAACTTTTTATTTTTGCGTTTCAACTTTTTATTTTGTCCGTTTCAACTTTTTATTTCGTCGTTTCAACTTTTTATTTTTGCGTTTCAACTTTTCATTTTTATTTTGACGTTTCAACTTTTTATTTTTGCGTTTCAACTTTTTATTTTGTCCGTTTCAACTTTTTATTTCGTCGTTTCAACTTTTTATTTTTGCGTTTCAACTTTTCATTTTTATTTTGACGTTTCAACTTTTTATTTTTGCGTTTCAACTTTTTATTTTGTCCGTTTCAACTTTTTATTTCGTCGTTTCAACTTTTTATTTTTGCGTTTCAACTTTTCATTTTTATTTTGACGTTTCAACTTTTTATTTCGTCGTTTCAACTTTTTATTTTTGCCTTTCAACATTTTATTTTGGCGTTTCAACTTTTTATTTTGTCCGTTTCAACTTTTTATTTCGTCGTTTCAACTTTTTATTTTTGCGTTTCAACTTTTTATTTTGTCCGTTTCAACTTTTTATTTTTGCGTTTCAACTTTTTATTTTGACGTTTCAACTTTTTATTTTTGCGTTTCAACTTTTTATTTTGTCGTTTCAACTTTTTATTTTGACGTTTCAACTTTTTATTTTTGCGTTTCAACTTTTCATTTTTATTTTGACGTTTCAACTTTTTATTTTGACGTTTCAACTTTTTATTTTTATTTTGACGTTTCAACTTTTTATTTTTGCGTTTCAACTTTTCATTTAATTTTATTTTGACGTTTCAACTTTTTATTTTTGCGTTTCAACTTTTTATTTTGACGTTTCAACTTTTTATTTTGTCCGTTTCAACTTTTTATTTCGTCGTTTCAACTTTTTATTTTTGCGTTTCAACTTTTCATTTTTATTTTGACGTTTCAACTTTTTATTTTGGCGTTTCAACTTTTTATTTTGTCCGTTTCAACTTTTTATTTCGTCGTTTCAACTTTTTATTTTTGCGTTTCAACTTTTCATTTTTATTTTGACGTTTCAACTTTTTATTTTTGCGTTTCAACTTTTTATTTTGGCGTTTCAACTTTTTATTTTCAACTTTCAACTTTTTATTTTTGCGTTTCAACTTTTTATTTTGTCGTTTCAACTTTTTATTTCGTCGTTTCAACTTTTTATTTTTGCGTTTCAACTTTTCATTTTTATTTTGACGTTTCAACTTTTTATTTTTGCGTTTCAACTTTTTATTTTGGCGTTTCAACTTTTTATTTTCAACTTTCAACTTTTTATTTTTGCGTTTCAACTTTTTATTTTGTCGTTTCAACTTTTTATTTTTGCATTTCAACTTTTTATTTTTACGTTTCAACATTTTATTTTGGCATTTCAACTTTTTATTTTTAACTTTCAACTTTTTATTTTTGCGTTTCAACTTTTTATTTTGGCGTTTCAACTTTTTATTTTGTCCGTTTCAACTTTTTATTTCGTCGTTTCAACTTTTTATTTTTGCGTTTCAACTTTTTATTTTGTCCATTTCAACTTTTTATTTTTGCGTTTCAACTTTTTATTTTGTCGTTTCAACTTTTTATTTTTGCATTTCAACTTTTTATTTTTACGTTTCAACATTTTATTTTGGCCTTTCAACTTTTTATTTTTAACTTTCAACTTTTTATTTTTGCGTTTCAACTTTTTATTTTGTCGTTTCAACTTTTTATTTTTAGCTTTCAACTTTTTATTTTTGCGTTTCAACTTTTTATTTTGTCCATTTCAACTTTTTATTTTTGCGTTTCAACTTTTTATTTTGTCGTTTCAACTTTTTATTTTTGCATTTCAACTTTTTATTTTTACGTTTCAACATTTTATTTTGGCCTTTCAACTTTTTATTTTTAACTTTCAACTTTTTATTTTTGCGTTTCAACTTTTTATTTTGTCGTTTCAACTTTTTATTTTTAGCTTTCAACTTTTTATTTTTGCGTTTCAACTTTTTATTTTGTCGTTTCAACTTTTTATTTTTAGCTTTCAACTTTTTATTTTTGCGTTTCAACTTTTTATTTTGTCGTTTCAACTTTTTATTTTTAACTTTAAACTTTTCATTTTTAACTTTCAACTTTTTGTATTTTATTAAAAATGAAAAGTGAAAAGTTAAAACACAAAAGTGAAAAGTTGAAACGCAAAAAAATTTTCGGTGAGCGTAGACCATGATGCTTTGCGAGGCAAACCAATATGGCGGACTTACCAGAAGATGTATATGATGGCATGTTTATTCAGTAAAACTATGGCAAAGAAATATATTTTTGTGGAGTAAAAAGTCAGATTGTTGTCCGAATTATAATACGTTATAGACATGTATGAACGAATTAAAGAAATGGTGGGGAAGATGAAATCGAACACGATGATTCTACGATACCTTGAGACAGAGTTTGCTTGTGGCTTTTCATGTCGCATCATGGCATATTTTTATATTTTGTTTAAAGAAACAAATATGTTGTTTACTAGGTATTTTAATTCAAACGTTTAAATCTTTCTGTTTTTAAACAATGAGGCAAAAATGATAATTCCCTTTGTA
Source organism: Corallium rubrum (assembly GCA_964035015.1). Lineage (NCBI taxonomy): Eukaryota > Metazoa > Cnidaria > Anthozoa > Scleralcyonacea > Coralliidae > Corallium > Corallium rubrum. The sequence goes on from OZ035998.1 coordinate 1,352,261, forward strand.
AGATTTACAGTAGCCTTAGACTGAGACCCACAGTGGAAGTTTCTCTTCATAATGGGGCCCATAATAGCGTATCCTACACCGTAATGATGGTGTATTGAATGGCGTAGATCTTGCCGTGTTTCCATAAAGTTACAGAAACACGGCTTTCAACCAATCGCCGCGCTTGTTTTCAAATGTTATTTTATTATGGATACTATAAGCATACAAAGTTTAAGCACATTCTATTGTTTACTTCTTAGAGCTTATTTTACGATTTTCATTTCGCTCGTTTGGAGTATTAAAACGATGTCATCAGCCATATAATTTGCATATTTCAAAAAGGTGAATCTCTTGAACGCCGTTCATCCTCATTTTAAATGTACTTTATGATAAGATCAAAAAAAGACTGACGATTTTTTCATCATAGTGCCACCTTAAGCTATGAATATTCATAGCACGATGAAGGAGTTGAACCTGACGATGTAATAGAAGCTGTGACAGTAGGTAAAACTTAAGTGTATCTAACTGTCTGTGCTGCTCAAAATATTTTAATAAAGGTTTTTGATAGAGAGGTATTGTAAAAGTCAGATGTAAGACATGAATAACTGCATACTGGTTAACTATCAGTCTATTAGGCCAAAAAAAATAAATTTAGTGCCTAGGAATAACAATAAAATTCTTTCCAACACCAAATGTCAATTACGCTAGCACATCTATTATTAAAGCTAATTTTGAGCACATTACTATCCCAAGATGCAAATCATGCTGCAACTCGGGCCCATGCTCCTTAAAAATTCAATAAAAAGATTAGGGTCGGCATTTTGCTAGCAAAAGACTAGGTAGGGTTGGGAAACCAGAAACCCAGGTATTTTTTTTTTGGCCTTACTGGGCTATTTATCCCATTGTACATGCAGTACTGGAATTGTTTATTTTGGCACCCCCGACTTGCTGATAAGTGTTGTACAGTACATGTGGCAAGTACCTGCAAAATTATCTCTATAATATAAAATACAAAGCTACAATTGGAAGATATATATATATATATATATATATATATAACACATGTATATATATATAAATGTATATATATATATATATATATATATATATATATATGTATGTAATATACCAACAAGTTCGAGTGTTTCATCAGGGGATCCAAACACAAGCAAACAGGATAAGAACACGAGGCCAAAGGCTGAGTGGTTTTATTGTTTTCAACTTTTCATTTTTGTTTTTTAACTTTTCACTTTACACTTTTATTAAAATACCAAAAGTTGATATATGGCATCGCAATCGAGCTGTTTCAATTGGAAAATACAATTAAAATAAACCCTCATCAGATTTTATTCATGAGTGTGTGTAACATTCATTCATACAGCAAATTGTTTATTTTGCATAGATAATTAAGATCTTAAGAATTAGATGAACACCGGTTTTCATCTAATATCTTGGGCTTTCCTGTAGTATCCAACTTCAATCAGGTGATTGAATGAACTATTGTAATTGGCTGATTATCATGAATTATTAATGAATTATTAATAAGTTTATATATACAGTATATATACAGTATATATACAGTACAGTAGAACTTGAGTTTTACGACACCCCTTTTAACGACCACCTGCTGTTTACGACCACTTTTACGACCACGGAACGATTTGTAATAGAAATGTACCTCCGATCTGCGACCACCTGCCTAACGCGACCAGCGACCACTTTTTAGTGTCCCAAACAAGATATTTACCTGCTGTGAACGACCATCTCAACATAAAACTGCCGAAATACGTTAAAGAAACACCCGTTTTTTCGTAGTAAACAAACGCGAATGCGACCACATGCGAAAACAACACGGCAATTTTGCAACATTCCGGTTTCATACCGCATTTTAGACTTGTTTTGCTTCTCTTTTGAGCATTATTTGATGAAAATCTGTGTGAATTTTTGTTGTCAGAGTTAAATACTTTTTAGTTGATGTTTGAGAGTAAATACAATGACTGAACAATTTGAAATCATGAGTAATACTTGTTAACTTTAGACAAGTTGATCTTGACGATCGTTGACGTTACCGCGACAAGTTTGTATATTTTACAACGGTTTTACAACGGCTTTTTAACTTGGAAAGGAAAGTGACAAAACTCAGTGTTCACATCTAAAAAATACTACTGGAAGATCGTAAATAAAGGCAAGAGCTTTTAACAAGACCAAACCAGTGTAAAAATTGAATCAAACGTAATAAAAACACAGCGCAAAAACTGAAGTGAACCGTAGTACGACACGATTTTGATATGAAGAACATCGCTCTATAAAGGCCATGATATTTCAGTGTATTAAACGCACAAATGTCAAATTCTTTTTCTCTTAATAACCATATTAACATTAATAAATCAAGACTGCACTTCTTTGAAATGTTCTTGCTTTTTCATTTCCCTTGTAAATCTTTATAAATCGCCATTTTCCTAACCTTGAAACAATGTTTATATAAAGAAGCACTGCATCGCTGCCAAAATGGCTGTTATGACATCACATCACTGCCATGTACGACCTCCTGTCATTTACGACCACTTTTACCCGGCAACAGGGGTGGTCGTAAAACTCAAGTTCTACTGTATATACACAGTATATATATATATATATATATATATATATATTCATCCGCAAACATTGTCATGTGTTCCCAATCCTTTTTCCAGGTCCTTGTAGTTCATTCTGTTTGGAAATATAACAGCTGAATATTATTTCATTTATGCATACATGTATTTATCCTTAGTTAGTAGTTACTATGCATGTATATGCCATATTCAGACAGTCTGTGAACTCTTCCAAACCTTTACATTTATTAGTGATATACAGTCACATATATTATATATATATATATATATATATACATAAAATAAGGTGTCCTCTACGCACGCTCTGATTAGCTGGGCTCCGTGCATTTATGAGAACAGAGATCATGAATGGGGTAAAATGACATGGAGTGGTGTAGGATGGCATCACCTGGTGGGAAAATGTAACGAACTTTCAAAACTATCCCAAAATGTAGTGAACTTTCAAAACTATCCCAAAGTGTAAAGGCACTCGGCTATCACCTCATGCCTCTACTCAACTTCTTTTGTGTTCAAATGACGTCAAACGAACCTTTATAAGAGTACATATGCACGCAGCTTTATGTTTTATTTGTTAAATATATATATATATATATATATATATATATATATATATATGAATATTCACAGCTTTTAAACGTCTTTTTAAAGTGGAGAAGCTGAAGGTTAGGTAGATAACATATTTGTTTCTTTCGACAAAATATAAAAATATGCCATGATGCGACATGAAAAGCCAATACATGTATTAGTATATATTTAACTGACCTCCAACAAGAAGCAAACTCTGTCTCAAGGTATCGTAGAATCATCGTGTTCGATTTCATCTTCCCCACCATTTCTTTAATTCGTTAATACATGTCTATAACGTATTATAATTCGGACAACAATCTGACTTTTTACTCCACAAAAATATATTTCTTTGCCATAGTTTTACTGAATAAACATGCCTTCATATACATCTTCTGCGGTCCGCCATATTGGTTTGCCTCGCAAAGCATCATGGTCTACGCTCACCGAAAAATTTTGTTGCGTTTCAACATTTTTTTTTTGCGTTTTAACTTTTTATTTTGTCGTTTCAACTTTTTATTTTGTCCGTTTCAACTTTTTATTTCGTCGTTTCAACTTTTTATTTTTGCGTTTCAACTTTTCATTTTTATTTTGACGTTTCAACTTTTTATTTCGTCGTTTCAACTTTTTATTTTTGCCTTTCAACATTTTATTTTGGCGTTTCAACTTTTTATTTTGGCGTTTCAACTTTTTATTTCGTCGTTTCAACTTTTTATTTTTGCGTTTCAACTTTTCATTTTTATTTTGTCCGTTTCAACTTTTTATTTTTGCGTTTCAACTTTTTATTTTGACGTTTCAACTTTTTATTTTTGCGTTTCAACTTTTTATTTTGTCGTTTCAACTTTTTATTTTGACGTTTCAACTTTTTATTTTTGCGTTTCAACTTTTCATTTTTATTTTGACGTTTCAACTTTTTATTTTGACGTTTCAACTTTTTATTTTTATTTTGACGTTTCAACTTTTTATTTTTGCGTTTCAACTTTTCATTTAATTTTATTTTGACGTTTCAACTTTTTATTTTTGCGTTTCAACTTTTTATTTTGACGTTTCAACTTTTTATTTTGTCCGTTTCAACTTTTTATTTCGTCGTTTCAACTTTTTATTTTTGCGTTTCAACTTTTCATTTTTATTTTGACGTTTCAACTTTTTATTTTGGCGTTTCAACTTTTTATTTTGTCCGTTTCAACTTTTTATTTCGTCGTTTCAACTTTTTATTTTTGCGTTTCAACTTTTCATTTTTATTTTGACGTTTCAACTTTTTATTTTTGCGTTTCAACTTTTTATTTTGGCGTTTCAACTTTTTATTTTCAACTTTCAACTTTTTATTTTTGCGTTTCAACTTTTTATTTTGTCGTTTCAACTTTTTATTTCGTCGTTTCAACTTTTTATTTTTGCGTTTCAACTTTTCATTTTTATTTTGACGTTTCAACTTTTTATTTTTGCGTTTCAACTTTTTATTTTGGCGTTTCAACTTTTTATTTTCAACTTTCAACTTTTTATTTTTGCGTTTCAACTTTTTATTTTGTCGTTTCAACTTTTTATTTTTGCATTTCAACTTTTTATTTTTACGTTTCAACATTTTATTTTGGCATTTCAACTTTTTATTTTTAACTTTCAACTTTTTATTTTTGCGTTTCAACTTTTTATTTTGGCGTTTCAACTTTTTATTTTGTCCGTTTCAACTTTTTATTTCGTCGTTTCAACTTTTTATTTTTGCGTTTCAACTTTTTATTTTGTCCATTTCAACTTTTTATTTTTGCGTTTCAACTTTTTATTTTGTCGTTTCAACTTTTTATTTTTGCATTTCAACTTTTTATTTTTACGTTTCAACATTTTATTTTGGCCTTTCAACTTTTTATTTTTAACTTTCAACTTTTTATTTTTGCGTTTCAACTTTTTATTTTGTCGTTTCAACTTTTTATTTTTAGCTTTCAACTTTTTATTTTTGCGTTTCAACTTTTTATTTTGTCGTTTCAACTTTTTATTTTTAGCTTTCAACTTTTTATTTTTGCGTTTCAACTTTTTATTTTGTCGTTTCAACTTTTTATTTTTAACTTTAAACTTTTCATTTTTAACTTTCAACTTTTTGTATTTTATTAAAAATGAAAAGTGAAAAGTTAAAACACAAAAGTGAAAAGTTGAAACGCAAAAAAATTTTCGGTGAGCGTAGACCATGATGCTTTGCGAGGCAAACCAATATGGCGGACTTACCAGAAGATGTATATGATGGCATGTTTATTCAGTAAAACTATGGCAAAGAAATATATTTTTGTGGAGTAAAAAGTCAGATTGTTGTCCGAATTATAATACGTTATAGACATGTATGAACGAATTAAAGAAATGGTGGGGAAGATGAAATCGAACACGATGATTCTACGATACCTTGAGACAGAGTTTGCTTGTGGCTTTTCATGTCGCATCATGGCATATTTTTATATTTTGTTTAAAGAAACAAATATGTTGTTTACTAGGTATTTTAATTCAAACGTTTAAATCTTTCTGTTTTTAAACAATGAGGCAAAAATGATAATTCCCTTTGTAAGATTTACAGTAGCCTTAGACTGAGACCCACAGTGGAAGTTTCTCTTCATAATGGGGCCCATAATAGCGTATCCTACACCGTAATGATGGTGTATTGAATGGCGTAGATCTTGCCGTGTTTCCATAAAGTTACAGAAACACGGCTTTCAACCAATCGCCGCGCTTGTTTTCAAATGTTATTTTATTATGGATACTATAAGCATACAAAGTTTAAGCACATTCTATTGTTTACTTCTTAGAGCTTATTTTACGATTTTCATTTCGCTCGTTTGGAGTATTAAAACGATGTCATCAGCCATATAATTTGCATATTTCAAAAAGGTGAATCTCTTGAACGCCGTTCATCCTCATTTTAAATGTACTTTATGATAAGATCAAAAAAAGACTGACGATTTTTTCATCATAGTGCCACCTTAAGCTATGAATATTCATAGCACGATGAAGGAGTTGAACCTGACGATGTAATAGAAGCTGTGACAGTAGGTAAAACTTAAGTGTATCTAACTGTCTGTGCTGCTCAAAATATTTTAATAAAGGTTTTTGATAGAGAGGTATTGTAAAAGTCAGATGTAAGACATGAATAACTGCATACTGGTTAACTATCAGTCTATTAGGCCAAAAAAAATAAATTTAGTGCCTAGGAATAACAATAAAATTCTTTCCAACACCAAATGTCAATTACGCTAGCACATCTATTATTAAAGCTAATTTTGAGCACATTACTATCCCAAGATGCAAATCATGCTGCAACTCGGGCCCATGCTCCTTAAAAATTCAATAAAAAGATTAGGGTCGGCATTTTGCTAGCAAAAGACTAGGTAGGGTTGGGAAACCAGAAACCCAGGTATTTTTTTTTTGGCCTTACTGGGCTATTTATCCCATTGTACATGCAGTACTGGAATTGTTTATTTTGGCACCCCCGACTTGCTGATAAGTGTTGTACAGTACATGTGGCAAGTACCTGCAAAATTATCTCTATAATATAAAATACAAAGCTACAATTGGAAGATATATATATATATATATATATATATACACATGTATATATATATACATGTTATATATATATATATATATATATATATATATATATATATGTATGTAATATACCAACAAGTTCGAGTGTTTCATCAGGGGATCCAAACACAAGCAAACAGGATAAGAACACGAGGCCAAAGGCTGAGTGGTTTTATTGTTTTCAACTTTTCATTTTTGTTTTTTAACTTTTCACTTTACACTTTTATTAAAATACCAAAAGTTGATATATGGCATCGCAATCGAGCTGTTTCAATTGGAAAATACAATTAAAATAAACCCTCATCAGATTTTATTCATGAGTGTGTGTAACATTCATTCATACAGCAAATTGTTTATTTTGCATAGATAATTAAGATCTTAAGAATTAGATGAACACCGGTTTTCATCTAATATCTTGGGCTTTCCTGTAGTATCCAACTTCAATCAGGTGATTGAATGAACTATTGTAATTGGCTGATTATCATGAATTATTAATGAATTATTAATAAGTTT